>PVJL010007693.1:0-75005 GCA_004026885.1 Lyroderma lyra | reverse complement strand
AGCTTCTGTGTGTCTGAGAAGGTCTTTATTCCACCTTCATATCTGAAAGATAATTTTGCTGGATAATTTATTCTTGGCTGGAAGTTTCTCTCTTTTAAATTTTTGAATATTGGATTCCACTCTCTCCTGGCTTGTAGAGTTTCTGCTGAGAAATCTGATGCCAGCCTGATGGGTTTTCCTCTAAAGGTTATAGTTCTTTTTTTCCCTGTCTGCCTTGAGAATTGTCTCTTTGTCTTTAGTTTTGGACATCTTTAGTACCATGTGTCTTGGAGAAGATCTGTTAGGGTCCAGGGGGGACCTGTTTTCTCCTTGAACTTGGCGTTCCATATCTTTCCATAGGTTTGGAAAGTTCTCATCTACTATTTGTTTGAGTATGCTCTCTGTAGATTGCTCTGCCCCTTCTTCTGTTCCTATTATCCTGATGTTGTTTTGTCTCATGGAGTTGGATAGTTCTTGCAGAGTTCTTTCAATCCTTTTGGTTCTATATTCCCTCTCTTCCTCTTTCTGAGCTGTTTCCATGTTGTGATCTTCAATATCACTAATTCTTTCATCCATTTGGGTGGTCCTGTTTACTATGGCAGTTATTTCATTTCTCACTTCTTTTATCATGTGATTTATTTCTCTCATTTCCGTCTCAATCTTTCTTATGTTTTGAAATTCTTTGTTAAATTGTTCTTTTTGTTCACAGAGTTCCTTTTTTATGTCGTTTATATCCTTTTTTTATGTTATTTATCTCAGCTATGGTGTTCTGCCAATAGATTTTCATTTCTCTCACAGCCTTTAGAATGGCTGTTTTAAATTCTCTGTCACTTAAATCAGACCCTTTCAGGTCTAAGAAGCTGTCTTCTGGGTAAATTTCATGTTCTTTCTGAGGAGTTTTAGTTTTTAAGGAATTCATCCTGTCCGCTGGGTTCTTCCTCTTTGACATGAGGGTTGTATGCTTAATGCCCAGATTATTGCTTTTGTGGTGTCTTGCTGTAGGACAGACACTAGGTGGCACTGGGGGTCAAGTTTTAGGAGAGAGGGGTTGTTTGTTTCTTGTTTCTGATCTACTGCGTTTGGAGTCTATGTGCATATATCCTGGGGAGAGGCCAACAAAAGGTGCTCCAAGGGCAGCTCTGCCTTCTGCCTTTTGCTGGGGAAGCTGTTCTGAGGCTTGTTTCTGCTGGCTCGGTGGAACGCTATCTAATCAGTCTTTCTTCCTTGATTCAGCATCTGGCTGTCTAAGGGCTCACACTGCTTTCAGAACCCTGGGGTGCACAAGGAAGTGCATGCTCCATAGGTCCAAAGCTGTGGGCCTAGCCTGAGACAGGATGGTCACCTTTGCAGCAGGCTGGGAACAGGACCTGCAGCCCTGTGTAGGTCTCCAGGGGGCCTAGAGCTGGGGTGTAATCTTTGCAGTTCAGAGTCCTTGCTCAGCTCTTCTACCGCTCAAAAGTTCCAGAGGCTGGCTCCCAAACTCCATCCTCAGCATGCTGCTCCAAATTCCAGCTCCCCCATGGCCTCTCCCCTCCCCCAAACTGTGCCGCTTTGGTCCTGTTGTAGTCTCTGCTCCCTTCCCTCTCCCCGACTCGCTCCCGTCTCTCCAACCTTCAGGTGTTTACTTGCAATTTGTGGATTTCTAAACAGCAGTTTTGTCACTCAGGGTCCTCTTTCTTGGCTCCTGGATGGCCATTCAATTGTGTTTTCTGGGAGAGGCTTTAGGGACCTCCTCTCCAGTCGCCATCTTGCCTTCTTCTCTAAGTTTTTTATATTACATGGCTGGATACTTTCCAGACAACCCTCCTAAGTACCACTTTTTTATTATTTATCTATTGGTATGCACTTAGGTTGCTTCCATACCTTGGATTTTGTAAATAGTGCTGCAGCAAGCCTAAGGATACATACATCTTTTTAAGTTAGTGTTTTGGATTTTATTACATAAATACCAAGAAATGTAATTGCTATGTCATAAGGTAGTTCTGTTTTATATATTTTGAGGAACTTTCATAATGTTTTTCACAGTGACTGCAACAACTTGCAATCCCACCACATTGCATGGTTTCCCTTGTCTCTAAATCCAATTATTTGTTGGCTTATTGATTACCATTTTGACAGGTATAAAGTGATTTACTGTTTTGGTTTTAATTTGCATATTTCTAATGATTAGTAACATTAAGCATGTTTTTATATGTCTATTGGCCATCTGTATGTCCTCCCTGCAAAAATGTCTGTTTAGCTCCTCTGCATAGTTTTTACTTTGCTTATCAGGTTTTTTTATATTAAGTTGCATGAGTTCTTTATAAATTTAGGATATTAACCTCTTATCATCTCCCATTCAGGATGCTGTCTTTCCATTTTGTTAAAAGATTTTCATTTGTTTTGCTTTTGCTGTGCAATAACTTTTTATAGCTTCATGTAACTCTATATATTTTTTATTTTTTCATTTGTTTACCTTTCCAAAGTAATATATCTGAAAAAATTATTACAGGGGCAATGTCTGAGAGATTACTGCCTAAATTTTCTTTAGGAGTCCCATGGTTTTGGGTCTTATATTTAAATCTTTAATATATTTTTACTTCATTCTTGTATATGTTGTAAAAAAAAGGTGGTCCATTTTAATTCTTTTACATGTATCTGTATAGTTTTCTAAACACCATTTGTTGAATAGACTGTCTTAATCCTATTGTAAAGTTTTGCCCATTTCATTATAGATTAATTGATTATTTATGTATCAGTTGATTTCTCAGCTCTCTATTCTGTTCCATTGATCTATGTGTTATTCATACCAGTACTGTGTTGTTTTGATAACTATAGTCTTGTAGTTTAGTTTAATATCAGATATTGTGATTCTTACAAATTTATTCTTCTTTATTAAAATTGTTTTGGATATTGGTGTCTTCTATGGTTCCACACAGATTTTTGCAGTATTTGTTTTAGTTCTGTGAAAAATGTAATTGGCAGTTTGTAGGAACTGCTTTGAATTTACAGATTGCTTAGGGTAGTATAGACATTTTAATGATGTTAATTCTTCTTATAAATGAGCAAGGTGTATGTTATTAATTATTTGTATTTTTAAATCTTTTTTCAATTTCTTATAATTCTCTGAGTACAGGTTTTTAACTCCTGGGTTAAATTTATACTTAGGTATTCTTTAATTGAATTGCAAATAAAATTGTTTTTTAAATTTCTCTTATTGATATATAGAAATGGAACTAATTCTTGAACATTAATTATGTATTCTGCTGCTGTAATAAATTCATTTATTAACTCTTATAGGTTTTTGTTGGAATCCTTATGGTGATATTTTAGATTTTTTTTATAATGACATTTTAAAATAATTCTAGTTTAAATATTTTCTTTTCAATTTGGATGATTTTTATTTATTTATTTGGATTGCTGTGGCTGAGACTTCCAATACAATGTCAAATAAAACTGATATACATAAACATAAACGTTTTAGTCCTGATCTGAAAAAAAAAATTCTTTTGGCTTTTTACCATTGAGTATAATGTTAGCTGTTGGTTTGTTATATATGACCCTTATTATGTTGAGATATTTTCTCTGTATTCCCACTTCAATGAGAGCTTTTATTATAAATGGAGCCTTGATTATGTCAAATGCTTTTTATGCATTTATTGATATGGTCATATGATTTTTATCTTTTATTAACATGGATTATTACATTAATTTATTAATGGGTATTGAACAAATCTTGCATTCCAATCTATTCAATGTATTGCTGAACTCAGTCTGTTAATCTTTTGTTGAGAATGTTTACATTTATGTTCATTAAGGATGGCAGCCAATAATTTTCTCTCTTTTAATACCTTTGTCTGATTTTGGAATCATTGTGATCATGGCCTCATAAAATGAGCTTGAAACTCTTCTATTCTCTTGAAGCTTAAGAAAGATAGTTGTTGATTATTTTGAATGTTTTGTAAAATAGACTTGTGAAGCCATATGGTTTAGGACTTCTGTCTATTGGAAGTTTTTTGATTACTGATTTGATGTCATTTGTAGTAATCAGTCATGTCAGATGTTCTGTTTCTTCATGATTCAATCTTGGAAAATTGTACATTTTTAGGAATTTATACATTTTCTCCAGAGTTTCCAAGAATTTGGCATGTAATTGTTTGTATAATTATTTTTATAATCCTCTGTATTTATTTAGTGTCAGTTGTCACTTCTCTTACATTTCTGATTTTATTTATTGAACCTTTTCTCCTTTTTAATTGATGAGTGTGGCTAAAGTTTTATTAATTCTTTTTATGTTTTTAAAAAACCAGCTTTTGCTTTCATTGATCTTTTGTAGTGATTCTTTAGACTCCATTTTATTTATTTTCACTCTGATATTTATTACTTTCTTTCATTAACTCACTTTGGGGTTTGTAGGCTGTTCTTTTTCTTGTTCCCTTAAGTATAGGTTGAAACTTTTAAAAATTGTTCTTACTCCTTGAGTTAGACCTTTATTACTCTGAGTTTTTTGGTTAGGCTGCTTTCTCTGTGTCTCACTAAATTGAGGTTGCTGTGTTTTAGTTTTCATTTGTCTCAAGGTATCTTTGATTTCTCCTTCATCTCATTGTTAACCAATTCATCATTTAGTGCCATGTTATTTAGCCTCTATGTATTTGTGTTGTTTTTAGTCTTGTTTATCTTCTAATTGACTTTTAATTTCATACCATTGTGGTTGGAAAGCATGCTTAACATGATTTCATTTGAGACTTTCAATTTATTGAGACTTATTTGTGACCTAACATGTGGTCTATCTTAAAAATGTTACATGCGGACTTGAAAAGAATGTATATTCTGCTGTGTGGGGTGAAATGGTCTAAATATGTCAATTAAATTCATCTGGTCTAGTGTCTCATTTAAAGCCACAGTTTCTTTGTTGCTTTTCCATCTAGTAGATCTGTCCATTGGTGTCAATGGGGTGTTAAAGTCCCTACTATGATTGTATTGCTGTAAATCTCTGAATGTCAATCAATATTTGCTTTATATATTTCGGTGCTCCTATGTCGGGTGCAGAAATATTTACAAGGGTTATAACTTGTAATTGTGTTAATCTCTTTATTATTAAAAAAGTACACTTTGTAATTATAGCCTTTGTTTTAAAGTCTACTTTTTCTGGTGTAATTATTGTTACCTGAACTTCTTTATATTTTCATGAAATATATTTTTTCATACCTTTACTTTCTGTCTGTGTTTTTCTGTATAAAGGGGATCTCTTGTAGATGTCATATGTATAGGTCTTGTTTTCTTATCCATTTAATTATGCTATGTTTTGTTTGGAGCATTTATTCTATTTATATTTAAAGTGATAATTGACAGGTACATAGTAATTTTTTGTATTTTATTATATTTTAAAATTTTTATTTTAAAATTTATTTTTTATTATTTATATTTATGCTTTTTCCTCCCCTTCCTCTTAAAGAAGTCTTTTTAATATTTTTGTAATACTGCTTTGGTGATTATTAATTCTTTTGGCTTTTTCTCATTAGGGAAGCTCTTTATCTTTCATTAAATTTTAAATAATAGCTCTGCTAGTAGTATAATCTTGGCTATTGGTCCTTACTTACTATTACTATGAAAATTTTGTGCTAATCACTTTTGCCCTGAGTTTCTGTTAATAAATCAGCTGACAGTCTTATAAAAGCTCTCTTGTAGGTAACTACCTTTCTCTTGCAGCTATTAAGATTTCCTCTTTGTCTTTAACCTGTCCTATTTAAATTCTGATCTGTCTGTATGTGGGCCTCTTTGGGTTTGTTTTTTTTGTGGGGGAGGTGGACTCTCTGTGCTTTTTGAACTTGCATGTTTATTTTATTCATCAGGTTAGGACTATTTTTAGTCATTATTTTTCAAATAGTTTCTCAATCACTTCTACTGTCTCTTCTCTTTCTGGCACCTCTGTGATTTGAAAGTTCTTATGCTTGATGTTGTCCCAGAGGTTCCTTAAACTGTCCTCCTTGTTTCTTATTTTTCTTTCATATATCTGCCATGATTGAAGATTTTCTGCTACCTTGGCTTCTAAATTGCCTTTTGATCCTCTGCTGCATCTAATCTGCTGATAATTTGTTCTAGTGTATTCTTCACTGCAGTACTTGTATTCATTTCTGACTGATTCTTTTATATGGTTTCTGTATCTATTTTTATGCTTGCTATCTCTTTGTTAAAGTTCTCACTAAGTTTCTTAAACATCTTTGTTTCCAATGTTTTGAACTCTGTTTCTGGTAGTTTGTCTCCATTTTATTTAGGTCTTTTTCTAGTATTTCATTCCGTTCTTTAATTAGGGGCATACATTTTTGTTTTCTTATTTTGGCTCCCTCTCTGTATTTATTTCTGTGTATTAAGCAAACCTGACTTATGTCCCAGTTTTGGAAGGTATTTTTATGTAATAGGTCTTTTGTTGGGCCCAATTTCATAATCTGCCTGATCACCTGAGCCAGTTGTTTAATGAGTTTCAGTTGTGTGGTTTGTGTGTGCCCTCTTTTTTAGTTAAATCTTGAATGCTGTTGGCATGCCAGTGGGTGGGATTGTCCCTCAGGCGGACTGGCTGTGAGACTTTGCAATAACCACAACATATGAGCTGCTGTGCATGGAGCTGAATTTTCCCCAGTTATCTCTTATTCCTGCCAATACTCCTCTTTGGGTGTGCCATTTGTGGGATTACTCAAGTGGTATTCTATGGTAGTTAAAATTTGGCCACTAGGTGTGGTGGTCTTGGGGCCTTTGGAAGGTGCCCCTGTAACATCCTATTTCAACTGCTACCTATGAGTAGTCTGAGCCATACATAAAAACTACAAAGCAATCTGCTTTTGATTTCTGCCTGTGCTGGACTTGGAAGTGCATAAAAAAGGTTATACTTGTAACCAAGGCTGACTGTCACCTGTATGGGGCCTGGGTAAACTCAGCAAAAGATGTAAGGTTCTCCAAATTAAGGCCACCTGCTTGCTGTCCATAAGGGTCAGCTGCTTAAAAAGTTTATAGCTGTGTAAGAGTTTGGTGTGGATGGTTCTCAGGAAGTCACCAGTGTGGAGTGAACAGAACTTACTATGCAAATAAAAATTCACATTGGGCTCTGTGAGGTAAGTTTCAATGCAGAAAAGCATGGAATTCACACAGTATAAGGGCTTAACACAGGGACAATAACTGTTTTTTCTCTAGCCCTCACCCTAAAGCCATAGAACTCAGTATTTTCCTGTATGTCCCTGGCACCTCCCAAACTGCTTTTCCTCAATTGGATTTCAGGGTGAGTGCCTGGGATTTATAGAGTCTGTGCACAGGCTCTTTAAAAGGACGCCTGGGTTTCCAGTTGCCTTTCATCTCACTCAGATAGAGAGAATACCTACTGATTTATACTGCCAGATGTATAAATGAATGGGTTCTCTCTCTTTGTTTAAGGTCTCACTTAACTCATCTATTCTAAGTTTATTAAGCATTCGTATAACCAGTGTTTTGAACTCTGCATCTGAAAGTTTTATTGTCTCAATTTCATTTAGTTATTTTTCTGTAGATCTTTTCTGTTCTTTAATTTAGTACATGTTTTTTTTTTTGTATCCTTATTTTGGCTGCCTCTCTGTGTTTGTTTCTCTATATTAAGTAGATCTATTTATATGTTTCAGTCTTGGTGGAGTGGCTTTATATGGTTGAGATTCTATGAGGTCAAGTGGTGCAGTCTACCTATTTACCTGAGTCTGGTGTACCAGAGGTGTGCTTTTGGTTGGTCATGTAGGCCCTTATGTTGTAGTGGAGGCTTGATTACTGTTGGCACATGAGAGGGTGAAGTTTATCCTCAGGCTGACTGATGGTGATAACTGGCCATGACTATAGAGGATGAGCTATTGTTCAGGGGCTGACCTCATAGAACATGATTTGCTTTAGCAGAGCTTCAGTGCCAGTTGAGTCTGGCCTTCAAGTGTGTCATTTTTGGAGCTGATTGGATGATGTTTTCATATGTTCTGATGCCAGGCTCCAGATGTGGGTGCTCTGGAGCCTCTTAGAAGATACTTTGTTGTGTACCTAGTTCAGCTGCTATTTGTGCCTGGCATGGAATGACCTGGTGGGAGCTAAATAAGTTCGGCAGTTAGTTACCACTTGTGCTGAGCTTGCAAGTTTGAAAGAGGCTATGCTGGGAAGCAAGACTCATTGTAACTATTTTAGCCTTGTGGCCTCTTGTTGAAGCTATGTCCCCAAACTGGCTAAAGCTTATGTCAGGATTTGTCCCACCTGATAAGATTTACAGTGACAGTTGACACAAGTTGCTGTTTAGGCTATGCTTATAGCTGCTTAGCAAAAGACGTAGGGCACTCTGAAGCTACCATTCCTTCTTTGAAGTTTGTGAACCTTTGAGAGAAAAGTCCACAGTGTGAGTAGAGGCAGTTTGGTTTTGTGGAAAAAAAAAACTGCTGGAAAAAGATTTATATGGTGCATTATTTTGATAGAGTAGATTTTCAGAGAATCACTATGGTAGGATGAGCCACGTATCCAGGTTAATTGGAAATTTGGTGCCAACTTGAATCAGCTGGCTAGTAGAGGGTGGGATCCACTAAGAGACAATGGAGACTGCCTACATTTTCATTCCCACAGAAAGCTGCACTTACTAATTTTCCTCCAGCCCTCATCCTAAAGCTGATAATTTTAGTTTCTCTTCATATATTCTTTGCACCTTTTGAATTTCTGCCCCTGCAAGTTTAGAGCAAGTTAACTTCTATGAGCCTGTCAAGAGAAATATCTTAGACTCCAGAATCTCTCTTTTTCACTCAAATGCAACCCCTTTATTTTCACAGTCAGTCGTTATAAGAATAGATCTTCTAGCACTGGTTCCCCTACATGAAGCTATGACCTCTTGCTCCTCAAAGTGGACTTCCACAGTCAAAATATCTCTTCTAATTTTTAATTGCCAGAGCAGGTATTTGTGACCTGTCCCTACTATGTCTCCATCCCTTTTACCAGTCTTATGATGGCTTCTTCTTTATATCCTTAGTTATATGAATTCTGTTCAGCTAGTCTTCAGGTGGTTCTTGATGATAGTTGTTCTATAATTTAGTTATATAATTTTGAATTTGTTTTGAAAGAGACAAGCACAGTGCTTTTATACTCCATCATTTTGATCAGAAGTTACAGACATAATTCTGAAGAAGAAATGAGGCCCCATAAAATTAGAATGACAATTATTTGTAGCAGACTGAGATATTTTGAGATTGAAAAAAGGCATATTTTTAAAAAATTTTACTGTTGATGACAGACATTAAATTAGACTGCTGTGAATTAAACAGCAAGCATGCTTGGCCTCTGTGAACACAGCATTAAGTGGATAAGCTGCCCTAAGTCTTTTCAATTTTGGTGATGCTTGAAGTTTGGATAGGGTGCTTGTGGGATTTAGTCTCCCATTCTTCTCTCCATCTAGCTGGAAGGCACAGAGTCACTTTTCAACTATCAGCATCCAGGCACTTCTGATTACAGCCAAGTACTTTGAGTAACAGTGACGAAAGTGTTCACTTGAATCACTGAACGTGCCAATTCAATTCTTTCCTGAAATCTCACCAATGTAGCCAGTTTTTTATGGTATTCCACATTTTATAAAGTCCCCCATTGGTAGAAGTTAAGGGGTATTAAGTCAGGAGAACATAGAAGAAACTTACACAACTTTCTAAGATTTCAAACACCACTTCAAAATGGTCTCATGCTCCTTTAAAAGACAACCTTGCCTCTGCTATTATCTTTGACAGTCCTGCCTGTCACACAGTGACACTAGCATTTATTTGATTAATGCCATATTTGAGTAAATGTCATACTACATTTTGCTACTATAATTCAATTCATCTATAGAAAGTAATACATAGATAGCATCTCGTAAAATGTTTATACATTTATTGGCAGCCCCAGTATATAATTTATCAGAAGAAAAGTCTTATGTTTTAATACTCAAAAATAGTATCACTTAGTGCTATCTTTATATATAGTTACTTGTTTAGGGGAGATATGAGTAAGAGAAGTTTGGTGTTTTCAATTCCATAGGCAAAAATAATAAAATAGTTAATTTTAATATTATGATTTATTTTGGATTAGTATATTCAGGAGAATGTAAAATTTCTAGTCTCTCAAAACTCTTTAAAAATGAAATGCTTTTGGATTATTTCAATCTAACTTAAGAGTTATTATATTCTCTTCATTTTTGTCACAAGTTTTATATTCTATATTTCATGTCGCATATCTACAGGACCTCTGTTTCAGCTGCCCAAAAAGCTATTGTCAAGACAGTGCTTAGTGATTTCCAGAAAGCTGCTTTGTAATTACAGCATTAAATACACCAAGAAAAAGTGACTTCTAATGAACCACAAATAAGATCAGTAAACCATCAATAATTAGATCCTGAGGCAGTTCCTTATAATATTTTATTTTCTCCATCTTACTCAAAGAACCAGTATATTGAAGTTGTCTATCTGCTAATGAACTTCTAGCCTTTCTCTACAAGTACTACATCTGATTAACAATGCAAATGATAAGCATTTTTAGAATGCCACTCAATTTCACAGATGCAAAGTTTGAGATATAAAATCAATCACTTATTCCCAAGGGAAAAAGGTAATCTTATTAAAACAGTCTAATTAGGGCCATCTGTCCAAACTTTAAGGTGTCTTAAGACCTAGTTAATATATTAATAAATAAACAAAAGTTTGTACAATCATACAATATAATACAATTAAAATAATAATCAAACAATGGGTGGCTCTTGACATATTGACATAAATCATCTCTAAAATTAATTCTATTAATAATGTAAGTTTCTAAGTGGTATAAATATTGTGATCTCATTTATGTAGATATGTGCATGCATGTGTGCGTGGTCTGAAGGTGTGTTTGTGCAGATGTGTCAAGTTATTCATGCCTGCACATCAGCAGAAAAACATAACAAAAGATATTCAAGAAACTGGGAATAGTGGCTATTTCAAGAAAATGAGACAAATGTCTGTAAAGGGGGAAAAAGTGAATACTTTATGCTTATACTTAAATATTCTTTGTAAATACTATGTATTACCACATTTTGCTATGTATAACCACATTTTGCTGTGTGCTTCTATGTTTACTGCAGCACAGTGATGTTCTTAGTCAAAACTTTCAGAGGAAAAAAATCTTTTATTTTAATTTCTTAATTCAAATTTATATTTGTTTATGTTGATGTTCTTGTTTTTTATTATAAAGGAATTTTAGCATTTATTTTTTAATATATTATGATATAAGAAATTTTATGTGACAATTACAAAAATGTTATAATTTCTAGAGTTACACTTTTAACTCATATGAATAAGTGAAAGAATTAAAAACATTATATAGATATAGAATTAGTACTACCCATGTTTAATGGGCATCCTTTTTTTCCCCTCACAAATTTGAGCAAAATCTTGTACATTATACATGGTAAAACATGATACTTTAGATAGCAAATGAAGAAATTTAAAGCAAAGAAATAAAGTAGGTAGTTATTTAAAATAAAATAACTGAAACATCTAAGATTAGGACACATAATTTATCAGATAGGTTAGATTTTTGCTGCTGTTGTTACCCTTATAAATATATCATAGATTGTTATGATGACTATATTCACTAATAAGCAAAATTTTATATACCAACAATCTCTAAGTAATTCTTCATAATATCCAATTCATCTGAATTATGGAAATTCAGTTATTAATTTTGTGATTTCTCTGGAAATTGCTAAATTCTTTTATATACCTCAGTTAATTAAAATTGAGAGTTAGATGGGTGGGCTAATGCAACTAACTGGGAATTAGGAGAATAGTTTTAACTTGGTCATTAACTAATGTGGATTGTGGCTTGTTTTATCTATAAAATGTGAAGATATATTGCATACATTTTTTCATAATTGCAGATTTAAAGAGTTCTAGAATTTTATCTAAATACAACCTTCTAGAATTCTGTATCTCTAAATGTCATGGTTACCAAGAATGCAAACCCAAACCTAGCTTTTCCCATCTCAACAGATTGTTGCCTTAGTGTGAGTTTCTTCAGAAAGAGATGTTGAAAAATAATTTAAATTGTAGTAGCTTATTTGGGAAATAATCCTACAAAATACAAATAAAGAAGTTGATTGTTAAGACACAGAATAGAAGCAAATGAACAAGAGTATGGTGTGCAATCAAGCTAGTTACTACCATAGGTTTTCTAGTTCAATGTCACTGGAGCTTACTTGAGGGAAGCTCTGTTATTTACAAGTATATATATATCAACTCTTTGCCCCTTATTAGTTGAGGGCTGTGACTGCTGTAATTAATGCTTTGGCATGCATGTTTGCCCTGAGAAAGACTGAACTAGGAAGAAATGACCCAGAAAAAAAATGTCCCTAAGAAAAGACTCAGATGTTTTCATTTGAACGCGGGGAATAAGCACGAAACACTGAAGCACCTGCTCTATTTTACCACTTGTAAATTCATTCAGTCAGGTCATTTATTTTTCAAGGGGTACTCAGTCACAAATATTTAACAAAAAATATTCTATGACAAGAGTTTCAGTGGTACCAGCTATAGTCCCTGATGGTGCATTTGTTTCCAAATCTATAATTGATTTTAATTCTCTTCATCTTCTACCACTCATTGTACATCCCCACCTCCCTGGAGTGCCATGGAGTAACCAAGGATATTGTTTTTGAGGATTTGATCCAAACCTTAATGTGGGTTTGTTTTTTCTTTACCACAGTCCTATAATGTAAAGACACCAAACTTAATAGAAAGAAGCCATAGATTTAGGTGTTAGAAGAAGACATTTATAGCTTACCACCAAGTAGCTTACTGATCTTTTTAAGAGTGTGAAGCATACAGAGAGCTTGTAGGCAGTCTCTTCTGCTAATAGGTTGAACAGTCAGTTCCTGTAGTATGTATATATATATGTGTGTGTGTGTGTGTGTGTGTGTGTGTGTATGTATGTATATATGGGAACTCATGTATTGGTACCTATTTACATTCTCCATTCTGACTACCAAAGCTTTTTTCTTTTAGGCCCTTTGTGAATCACTGGTCATGCTTGTGTCCTTGGGGTAAGCAAAGAATGAAGATGACTCATCTCCACTGGACAAACTCTTATTCACTTTGTTATCTAGTGTTTCATCTTGCTTTTGTCGGATGTTAATATTAGTTTATAAGATTCATATACTTTATGCCATAGGCCCATCCCTATCTCTGAAATTCCAATCTTGTTGCTTGCATGCTTCTCCAGACAAGCCAAAACTTTTACCATTGTGCTAGAATTTATGTATATTCTCTCAGGCAAATTTTCAGTATATTCCTACTTGTACCCTAGTACAAATGTCAGAAGACTATAGCCAATGGTCCAGCAACCTGTTTTTGTAAATTATTTTAACCGAAACACAGCTGAGCCCATGTGTTTACATATTGTCTATAGCTGCTTCTATACTACAAAGACACAGTTGAGTAGTTACAAAAGAGACTAAATGGCCTACAACATTTAGTAAAACATTTATTATCTGGCTCTTCAAGAAAAAAAAAATTGCTGGCCTCAGACTTAGTATGTTGCTAGAACCTCTATATGTGGGGAGCACATTTCCTCCCTAGTATCTTTCAGGGCCAATCCTGATTAAAAGTGTAATCTTCAACAGTGTGTTTTTGGCTGAAATCAGCAATATCTAACCAAGTCATCCATGAACCATGTATCAGGTTTTCCTATTCTATTAACTAGTTTAAGAAGCTCCCAACAAGCCCACTTGTGTAATCTGAGGGAGGTGTCAGTGCTCCTGAGGTAAGTGACAGGGCCTGAGATACCTTTTTGTGCAACTTATTAGTGCCATCTATATTAATCACTTTTTTCCCTATATATTATGATATTTTGGCATTTTGGAGAGAGACTTCCCCTTCCAAGGCTAGCATTCCCAAAGATAGTAACTTTTCCGTAGGCATACTTTTTATATATGAACCAACCAATCCTAGGTCCCTATTTCCCAATCACCTCCTTATCTAATACTCACACACCAAGGCAATTATTTTCTCTGTTCTAAGTCATTCAAGGTGAGGTAGCAGACAACTGAAGACCATTTTTATAAGCCCAAGCTCACAGAATCATTCAATCTGCCAGTTCTAAACTGTTTACTTTGCCTTGCCTGTGGAAACCCAAATAAAGCATCTAGTATAGGCTTTTCCACTGCTCCTGCTTCTGCTTCCTGATCAAAACCTGATGCTTTCCACCTGTGCTCCTGTATGGTATGCTGTGACTCCTTCTCCTAAAAAATGTAAATGATAAATATTCATTCAGTGGCATTGGCCTCTCCATGTCATCACTCAGCCACCTTCATTAATTAAAATCCCACGGCGTCTAAATAAAATGCCTGAAACTGTTCAGTTTATCCCTGCATGTTCAGTCACCAATTTTAAGTCACTGTTATTCCCACTCAAGTTTCTCAAGCTCCCAATAAATAGCTTGAAATTGTATTCTAATGTTTAATATATGCTATATTCAGAATTCGAAGGGTTAAGAAAGCTGGTGCCTTTTTCTTAGTGTTGAGGAGGAAAGTGTACACATTTTGTCATTTAACTTGGAAAGTTTGTCTTAGAATTTGGCCCACTAGATACCTAAAATATCTATTGATGTGACAGCCTTTAAAACTTTGAAATATTTATTTTCCAGACTTTGCTGCAAATATATAAGGTCAGATGATTAATTTCACAAAATCACCGTAGAAAAAGTGCTACATACCTCACTGCTGAATATCACTATGGTCATCTTCAAAGTACTCCCCTTGGGAAGCTATGCACTGATGCCATCACCTACTCCACCCTTCAAAGATATTTTGGAAGTCTTTTTCTGGAATGGCCATCAGAGTTATCATTGTATCATTGAGTTCACCCAGAGCATGGCACTCTGGCTGAAGTCCTACCAGGCTGCTTCTCAGTTCAACCAACCCACGGTCTCACAGGGTTTCAGCTGCTCTCAATTCCACTCTTGTCTCCACTGCCCCGCACCCAGTATGGTGTTGCTCCTCAGCTAGTGTCCCGTGGCTCTTTCCTAACTTCTTCAGTCAGTCCCCAATCCTGTCTTTTCTGATTTATTGTTAAAATATCCTGAATCATCTTCCTACTTCTTTCCTTGCCTTCATTGACCCAAGGCACACTTTATAATGGTAGCCAAAGTATTCCTATTAAAACATAAATTAAATTACATTAGTTATTTCTATGAAGAAAAACTATGTTGACTTCTAATCTTATCCAAAATAATATCCAAATATTTTATAATGCCTTGTTTCAAGGCTATGTAAAAATCTGGTCCTATTATTTCTCTGACCTTTTCTCTTAATACTTCCTTTTGCTCACTTTGTTCCAGTTCCTCACTCACTATTGGCTTTCTTCTCTTCCCTATCTCAAGTGCTCACTAGGATACTAGTGTTTCCTTGGGGCACCTTCCAAATACACTAATTGCACTGGAATATACAACCCAGCAGCTTCTTTAAGTAATAATGTTAACCAAGACTTTTGGGAAAAGAAAGCAAATCTTAGATTTTTTAATCACCTGCTACTCCAATTACAATAATAAAGTGCTGTTAGTAAGATGAATGTTGAAAACTGGCATGTTATATCATCAAAATTTTTGAAGCTTTTGCCTATGGTAAACTTTTCCAGAGATAGAGGTGGATACACTGTTCCATGCAATAACTCTAGCATTTGAGAAGTAGAAAGTCAATGGCAGTTATAAGAAAGTGGTTTGTGGACTACTGTTAATTGTCATTGAAACTCTGGAAAAAAAATTACAGGCTCAAGTTAGTCAACTTTTAATTTAATTGAAGTATAAATATGTGCAATTAAAATTATTCATTTTCTGCAATTGGATGGTAGACCATGCTGAAAACTAAATCAAAATAGGACAGTTTCAGAGTTACAAAAGTAGCAAAATAAATAGTCCCAGGAAGCATTGTATGTGGGAGTCAGGACACAGATAGTAAAGACATGAAATCCTGAGGCCTGGGATCAGAATATCTATAGAATATTGTGAGGACTGAAATAATCTATGCTCTTCTGTATCATCTGAGAGAGCAGTAATGGTTTTCTATCCCTGCTAAAGATAAGTAATTTTTTTCTTGCTTGGAGATTTATGTAAAATCATTCATTACCTGTGATGTCATGTCAAGTCTTTACTTGTGGTGGCTTCCTCACAACATTATGCTTGCCCTAAGACTTTCTCCTTGTACTGTTTTATGAGCAGTAATTAAGGTTCAGACTCAGTTCATCTTAGTTTGGAAGTTCTATTCCAGATACAGGATGAAAGGCATTATTTACTAAAGTATTAAATAAATTAGCTAATGTGGATGAACAGAACAAGGAGAACAACTTAGGAATTATTTTGGAGTTTACTCAACTCCAGTGGAAGCAAGTTTACAGAGAATGATCATGGAGGTTTCATTAATATAAAAACATTGGTTATTCTTATATAACTTGGGGTCTAATGTCCTGACAAGAATCGATATATTTAAGTTACAATGTACTGCTAGAATGAAAATTAAAGCTTAAAGAGAATGATGGTATATTAGAATGAAGTACAGATGACAGAATTGCCATGGAAGAATATTGATTAATAGATAAAAAGTCTCAGAACATAAAACTGACTTATCATGTAACAACATAGAATCCCCCAGTTTATCATGTTTCCTGGGAAGGCCCATAGATTCTCTCTTTACTAGCAATAAAGAATGTGCTAGTGAAAAAGTTATTGGCATTATTAAGAATCTAAGAGTAGGCCTCTGTAGGCCTGGGTAGGTAGTAAAAATTTCTAATATGAAAATAGGTTGCTTTATGTAATTGGGAATTATAGGATTCCAGAATTGTAGATGCCAGTTGATGTCACTAAACTGATAGAGACCATGTGAACCTAAGTAAACTGATGTGCCAAAGTGAACTAATATTAATCAAGATATCCTGACCTACAATGATCTGGCCATTACTAGAGATTCCAATAACAGCTATTGGTGAAATTGGTTTACATAAATTTTTATAACCATCAGGGTAAGAGCAAAAGAGGAGACCACTGATATCACTTATCAGGAGAAAAAAAAATGTGGCTGTTTCCGAGTTTTCGTATCTGAACTACTCAGATCCACAGCCCATGAACTGAAGGCAATAGCAATCACATGAAATAGAAAGCCCCCAAATTTTTATTTAAGGAAGATACAGCTATGTGCCAAAATAAATATATACTGAGGAAAGGAAATACACATATCCACATTCAAAATAATAAATCAGAAGCAAGATAGAATGGTGGATTAGTACCTTCCTCAAAGGCTAAATAGTGCACAGGTGTTGTCTTTGCAATATCTATATTTATTCTTCTAGGTTAGTACCTGAAAAACACAAAAGGGTCATGATAAATGGTGGTAAACTATAAACATAACTAGGAGTAGCCCAAATAAAGCAGCTGTTCAGATTTGGTGTCTTTCCTAGAAAAGGTCAAAATAAACCCTCTAACTTAATATGTAGCTATTTACTTGGGTAGTAGGTGAACATAGTCTTTAAAATATCTATCAAATAGAGTTGCAAATAGTTCACCTTAGCCCAGGATAGACAATAGTACATAATCACATTCTTGCACCAAGGCTTTCTGTCTATTCACAATGTAGTCTGAAGGGACCCTGATTATCTGGAAAAAAATTCAGAATATCACATTGGTTTACTATTATGATTACATTATGACTATAGGGCATGGTGAGACAGAAATAGCAATACTCTAGCTAGACATATGAGATCAGATAATTAATTTCAGAGGCTGAACAAAGCATATGAACTGCCATAGACAGGAATAAAGACCCCAGCTGCAGCGTTACACCATGGTCAGCTCATGTTGAGTTTGAAACTGAAAGTGGCTGCCGTGGAAAGGCTGCAATAAAGAAACATGGTCCTGGCTGAAACATGGGCTCAGGTGAAGGGACAAGTGTGGAGCTGCCAGTGAGCACTTGGTGCCAACCAAAATGAGTGCAGCCCACTCCTGGATTCTTTGCATTGGCCTGCCTGCTCCCTTTCCCTACTCCCTCCTCAACTTCCTTGATGAACAGATTGGTGTTGCTGTGGAGTTAAGGAGCTGCCATGGGAATCAGAGCAGCCACGGACAGCAATGGCCCCAAACATAGGCAAAGGACAGAGACATGGCCCAGCTGCTTCCAATAGCTCTCTGACAAAGCTTGTCACCCCCCGGCACCACATAGTGTCTGCCCCACAGCAAGACACTACAGTGATACCTACTGGAAAGAGAAAGAAAGACAGACCTCTCCATATGTGCCATGGGAAAAGCCCTTATGCTTAGAAAAAGAAACACATCGAACACAATGAATGCCTTAGAATTCAAAGCTGCTTAGAAAGAAAATTAAAAAGCTCCAGGAAAGGAACTTATAGATTTGAAAATACATAATATCAGTGACACAGAGTACAAGGCTGTATTTCTAAAAACTCTCAGAGAATTAAAAAAAAAGAATTGGCAGAGTACGCTGACTGAGATGAATGATCTCAGAAAAGATATCCATGGACAAAACAACCATTATAACTAAGATATTGAAAATATAAAAAAGAATCAAATAGAAATTCGAGTGATAACCAATGCAATAAACTGAGATATAAACTAACTACCATAGGAAACAGAACCATGAGATGGAGAAAAAAATTTAGTGATATCAAAGATTGGAACTTAGAAACAACACAGAACATATAAACTTCAGAGTCAAAAGAACTGAAAGAATTTTACAAGAATTATTTGACTCCATTTGAAAAAACAATATTAGAATAATAAGTTTAGAAGAAGGTACAGGAAAAACTCTACAGAGAGCATATTCAAACCAATAGTACTCAAAACCTTTCCAAACTTATAAAAAGATTTGGAACCTCAAATTCAAGAAGATAATAAGTCCCTTAGCTACTTGGACCCTGGAAGTTCCTCTCCAAAACACATTATACTGAATAGGTCAAAAATCAAAGACAAAGAGATAATTCTCAAGGCAGCCAGAAAACAAAACAAAACAAAAAACTATAACCTTTAAAGGAAAGCCCATCAAGCTACCAAAAGAGTTCTCAGCAGAAACTCTAAAAGCCAAGAGGGAGTGGAATCAAATATTTAAAATATTAAAAGAAAGGAACTTCCAGCCATGAATAAATTATCCAGCAAACATATCCTTCAGATATGAAGAAGGAATAAAGACTTTCTCAGAAATACAGAACCTGAGGGAATTCTCTAGCATGAGACCAGTTTCACAAAATACTAAGGAGGTTCTTTAACCTGAAATAAAAAATCAAAATAAGTGGAAAACAGTTGGGACAACAAAAAACAAATTGAAAAGAAAAGTAATGGTCAAAGGAAATTCTCATATTTCAACCATCACCCTAAATGTAAATGGACTGAACTCACCAATAAAAAGATACAGAGTGGAAGATTGGATTAAAAAAAAACCCCATCCATATGGTATCTCCAAGAGAAAAATGTAAGCCATCAGAAAAACACAGACTCAGAGTAAAAGGATGTAAAACAATACTCCAATCAAATGGCATCCAGAGAAAAGCAGAAATTACCATACTGATATCTGATGAAATAAACTTCAGTATGAGAAAGGTAACAAAAGACAAAGATGGATATTTCATAGTTATAAAAGAGGTAACACAACAATAAGAAGACATGATACTCATTAATATATATGTTCTTCAATCAGGAAGCACAAAAGTAGAAAAAGCAACTACCAATAGGTCTGAAAGGAGAAAATGAGAAAGACACAATTATAATAGGGTTGCTAAACACCCCCTTAACAGTGGAAAGATCATTCAAATAGAGAGTAAATAAGAAAATAACAGCTTTAAATGATAATTTACAGCAATTGGACATAATGCATTTATAGGACATTTCATCTGGCAACAAAATATTATAAGTTCTTTCCTAGTGCACATAAAATATTCTCAAGGACAGATTATACACTTGAACACAAAATTAGCCTTGAAGAAGATTGAAATTATACCAAGTGTATTCTCAGACCACAAAACTTTGGAACTGGAGATCAACTGCAAAAAAACAAACAAACAAACAAAAAGCAGCAAAAAATCATGTATACATTTTTAAAAAATCTCATCAAAATATGACTGGATAAAAGAATAGCTAAATAGTTTAGAATGCATAGAAATTAATGACAATGAAAATACAATGCATCAAAATTATTGAGATGCCACTTAAGTAGTAATAAGAGGAAAATTTATAACTTTACAGGACTATTTTAAGAAACAAGAATAATCACAAGTAACCATCCTAACATCACATCTTAAAAAACTAGAGAATAAGGACAGAAAAATACCGAAATTCAGCAGAAAAAATGTAATAAAAATAAGAGCAGAGTTAAAGAAAACTGAGAACAGAAAGACAATAGGAAAAATTAATGCAACAAAGAACTAATTCTTTCAAAAAAAATCAATGAACTTGACAAACACATGGCTTGTCTACAAAGAATGAAAAAAAAAAGAACACAAATAACCAAAATTAGAAATGAAAGTGGAGAAATCATGACTGGTACCACAGAAATACAAAGATTTATCAGAAGAGATTATAAAGGGCTTTATACCACTAAATTTAGCAGCCTAGTAAAAATGGACAAGTTTCTAGAAACATAAAGTCTACCTAGACCAAAATAAGAACTGGATAATCTAAATAGATAAATTAATAGTAAAGAAATTGAAAGCCTATCCTCCTCAGACTCTTCCAGAAAATTGAAGATGAGTAAATATTTCCCAACTCATTCTATGAGGTCAACGTTACCTTAATACCAAAGCCTGGTAAGGACATATAAAAAAAGAAAACCATAGACCAATATCTCTGATTAACACAGAAAGAATTTTTAAGCAAAATATTAGCAAATAGAATGAAACAATGGATCAAAAAGATTATACACCATGATCAAGTAGGATACATCCCAGAAGCACAGAGATGGTTCAACATAGGCACATCAATCAATGTGATACACCACATAAACAAAATATAAACAAAACAAAAGATAAAAACTGTATGATCATATCAATTGATGTAGAAAGATCATTTGACAAAATACAACATCCATTTGTGATTAAAATAAAAACATTGGATGAACTGGGTATAGAAGAAAAGTACCTCAACATACTAAAGGCCATATATGACAAACCCTCAACTAATATCATGCTGAATGGGGAAAAGCTGAAAGCCCATTTTTCTAAAATCAGAAACAAGACAAAGATGGTCCCTGATGCCACTGTTATTCATTATAGTACTGAAAGTTCTAGCCAGAGCAATCAGGCAAGAGAAAAAAATAAAAGTTATCCAAATTGAGAGAAAAGAAGTTAAATTGTCACTATATTCAGATGATACAATCCTTTGTATAGAAAATTCTTAGGACTCTGCCAGAAAACTATTAGAAACAATAAACAAATACAGTAAAGTTGCAGGACACAAAATTATGAAACAAAATTTATTTGCAATTCTATATATAAGAAACGAATCTTCAGAATAAGAAATGAGAGAATTAATACCTTTAACAATTGCAACAAAAAAAGTTAAATACTTGAAATTAACAAAGAATGTGATAAATTTATACACTGAAAACTATAAGACATTTTTGGAAAAAATTGAGGAGGACACAAAGAAGTGGAAAGATATTCTGTGTTCATGGATAGGAAGACTTAACATTGTTAAAATGGCTATATTACTCAAAGTAATATACAGATTTAATGAAATTTCCATCAAAATTCTACAAACATACTTCTACAAAATGGATTTTTAAAAAATTATCAGATTTGTATGAAACCACAAAAGACCATGAGTCACCAAACAATAATACATAAAAAGAATAAGCCTGGAGGTATCAGGCTCCCAGATTTCAATTTATACTACAAAGCATTAATAATCAAAACAATTTGGTATCACCAGAAAAGCAGACACATATAACATAATAAAAAACACAGAAATAAATCCACAAATATATGGACAAATAATTTTTGATAAAGAAGTGAAAAATATACACTGGGGAAAAGGAAGCCTCTTCAGCAGATGTTGTTGGGCAAACTGGAAAAACATACACAAAAGAATTAATCTGAGCTGTGAAATGCAACCATATACTAAAATTTATTGAAAATGGATTGAAGACCTCCACAAAGACCCAAAAGAATAAACTGTATAGAAAAAAACTTTGGTATTAAACTTATAGACCTTGGGCTCGAGGAGGACTTCATGAACCTGACCTCAAAGGCAAGGGAAGTAAAGGCAAAAATAAATGAATGGGACTATATCAAACTAAAAAGCTTCTGCACAGCAAAAGAATCATCAACAAGGCAAAGAGGCAGCCACCTGAATGGGAGACAATATTTGTAAACAATGCATCTGATAAAGGAATAATATCTAAAATATATAAAGAACTAGTACAACTTAACAACAAAGAAATAAAAAACCCCAATTAAAATGTTGGCAGAAAACCTGAACAGACATTTCTCCCATGAAAGTACAAATGGCCAACAGATACATGAAAAAATTCTCAACTTTATTAGCTATTAGGAAAATGCAAAGAAATACCACAGTGAGATACCATCTCACCTCTATTAAAATTGCTGTTATCTACAAGACAAGGAATAGCAAGTGTTGGAGAGGCTGAGGAGAAGAATGAACTCTCATGCACTGCTGGTAGGAATGCAAATTGATACAATCCCTATTCACGAGAGTGTGAAGGTTCCTCAGAAAATTAGGAATGGAATTACCATATAAGTGGACAATGCCCTTTTTGAATATCTACTCCCAAATTACAAACTTAGTCCTCAAAGATTTATATACCTCAATGTTCATTGCATCTCTGTTCATGGTGGCCAAGACATGGAAATAACCAAAGTGCCCTTCAATAGATGACTGGATAAAGAAACTGTGATACATATATACAATGGAATGTTACTCAGCTAAGAATAGGTGAAATACTGCCATTTGCAACAAAATGGTTGGACCTTGAGAACATCATGTTAAGTCAAATAAGCCAGACAGGAAAAATCCAAGAACCATATGACTTCACTCATATGTGGAATATTAAATTGAAAACAACAAAGAAACAAAAACTCATGGATGCAGTCAATACTTTAGTAGTTACATGAGGGCAAGTTGGGAGGGGGGTGGAGAGGAGTGAGGAGGTAGTAGAGGATGGAAGGGGAGTCCAATATATGGTGATAGAAAGATAACTGACACTGAGTGGTAAACACAGAATGCAACACATGGATGATGCACTGTAGAATTGTATACCTGGAACCTATGTAATTCTTGTTAACCAATTTCACTCCAGTAAGAAAAAAGGGGAAAAAGACAGGATGATGGCTTGGACATGAGTAGTAGCAGTACAAGTTGTGAGAAGTCATGTTCTGGACATATATAAAAGCAAATATCCACATGATTTATTAACAAATTTAATGTAAATTTTGAGAGAAAAATTGGAAACAAAGATGGTTCCAAGGTTTTTGGCCATAACGGCTCACATCTTAGTTGAGATAGCAAAAACTGGAAGAAGTTTGGTTTACTAATAATTCAAGTAGATTTGTTGAAAATTCTGTTGGACATACAAGCACAAAGGTTAAAAAAAAAACCAGTGTGGTATAGTACAATACATTTAAATCCAGTCAAAGTCAAACAAGAAAATTTGAGAGAGAAAATGGGTCCATGGTCTGAGCTCTTGGCCATCTTAACCTGACTTGTCAAGAAGATAAGGAAGAAGAAATAAAAGCTAAAGAGAATAAACAGAGAAATAGGTAGAAAATTAGGAAATTGTGGAACTCAATATTTTAGTAAGGGTATCAGAATATTCATAATACCATTTTAAAATTTGGTTATTTATTTTATTGCTATTGAGATGTATAGTTTGTACATTTTGAATATTAATCATTTATTGAATATGTGTTTGAAATATTGTCGTTTTATATGTTGCCGAATTCACCTGCTAGTATTTCGTTGAGGATTTCTTTTTTCGTTTGTATTAATAAGATATATTGGACAGTGATTTTCTTGTAATATATTCTTTTGGTTGTGCTGTCAGGACACTACTGGCTTCATACCATCAGGTGAAAAATTATTATCTGTTCTCTAATTTAAATGTCCAGTAGAATTGACTATTGAAGCTTCTGACCTTGTACTATTTTTCTTGAAACTACCTTGATCACTAATTCTATCTCTTGTTATAAGTCTGTTCAGATTTTTACTTTGTCTTTACTAGATACTAATTGTTTGTGCCTTTCTAACAATTTGTCCATTTCATCTAGATTATCTAGTTTGTTGGTATATGCTCTTTATAGTATTCCCTTATAATTGTTAATTTTTTAAATTCCTGTAATGTCAGTAATAATACTTCTCTTTAATTTCTGATTTTAGTGAATTGAGTCTTCTTTTCGTTTTTCTTTTATTTGTTCTCTTGGGCATTGTAGCTAAATGTTTGTCAATTTTGTTGTTATTTTTAAGTAACCAACTATGGTTTTATTGCTATTTTTTTAGTTTTTCTATTCTTGATTGGTTTCTTTTTTAATTTTTACTTTCTAATCTATAATTCACTTCTGTTTTCTCTGGGTTTATTTCGCTCTTTTTTTATTAGGTTGTTTAAGCAGAATTTCAGGTACTTAGAGATTTTTTTGAAATGTAGCCATTTACAATGATAAATAATCAGATAATGGCATTTATTTTATGAATGTTGCTTTTAGAAAGCTCCAAGCCCAACTCTCTTCTCTAGTGCATGCTAAGTTGTAGGCTTTCAGTAGGCCTATGGGAATACTGGTTTTCAAGGCTATCTTGGAGGTGAGGAATAAATAATGAGATAAAGGCAATTAAAATGCCACTAAGTTTTCTGTTCTTACTAAAGTTTAACTATTTTATTGAATAAATGTTCTGATTTATTCAAGCCTGTGGATAACTAACAGAATTCTAAAAAAATAGATTTTTAAAATTTTGTTAATGGTTGCATTGCTTTTATAGAGGAATGGATTTTTAGAGTTCTTTACTCCACAATTCCCACTGATCTGATTTAGTACTTTTATTATTAACCAAACTTTGAATATGGGTATTCTAAATCACAAATTATTCCTGCATCTTAACATTTAAGAAAAACTGAAATTAAAATCAATAAAATTATTAATTTGCTAGTAACTTGAAATAATTTACCCAAAGTTTTTCAATGTTTATTTCTCTTTCACATTTTTAAACCACAGAAATATTCTTTCAAATAAAATGTTCTGCAGATATTTAATAGATACAAATATTTAACATGTTTAATAAATATTTCTATTAAATATATATTGTATAATAGATATTGTTATATATATGACATATATTTATGTTATGTGAATATATTATATATAGATATCTGATATCTATAAATATATATTACCTATTCAATGATGTTTAATATATATCTATATGAAACAGTTTAAAATATAGGTGCCCTTTGTTGAAGAGGGGTGAGGCACCCTGTGGATTTTTGCCTGCTCTTCTCTCTGTTTATAGGGGACCTTGAGGAAACTCCACAGAAACCCTGGATTCCAATAAATACAGTTTAAAAAGTGAAGTAGCTATTAAATAAAATAGGCCTATAAAGGAGTGTGCGGGGAAGGTGGCTTCCCTAATACCTCATGGGTGGAGATGTAGGTACTGTGATTCTAGTTCAAATTTCTCATTAAACTTCCTATTCAATATTTGAAGCAGTGCACTTTGAAGGTGGGACCACCCATTTCTTACCTTTATGTTTGCAAGGTATTATAGGTGACAAGGATTTTCTCATTATTCAACCTGGCTGAATAGACATTATGTTCTATTCTTATAATTATTCTTATACAGATATGTCTATTACTTTACAATTAATAGTGAACCAAAGCATCTATACAATGCTTGAGAAACAATATACAAAAATATTCCTATATTTTCAGGACCACTAAACTGTGTCAATGAACCACCATTTTAAATTTACAGTGGAGAATTTATTTCTATTAAGCTTTTGTTTTGCATTGTTTTCTTGTCATTGTAATAAAGAGTAACTGAAAAAAGTGAAAATATTTAATAGCATCCTAGCACAGAACAATGAATAACACATTTGTCTGCACACAGGCTGATAAGTGCACTGATGGGTGACTTGACACAAAGCTAAATAGAAATAAATTAATTGGTCTTATTTCTTTTTTCATATAAAAAATGCCAGATGAGTCTCACATATGGATCAGTCTCTTTATTTTGTAGGAAATAGCACTTGTCTTTTTAATTTACCAGAAATAAACCTTGCTATATTTAGTGATATAAATCAAAGTATTCATATGTGTATGTATGTATATATGTATGTATTAAAACATTTAAAAAGTAATCCACAATTCTCTCTTATTGCCAGATCTTATAATGTCTATAGTTCTAAATTTGGAGGTTATATCTTCAAGAAAAGAAATAGTCATTGAAATGGGGTGTGTTTTAAAAATCACACTAGTCAATGAGAACATGAGGATGCTGCAATGAATGGGCCCCTCTTACATATATAGGTATGTGAAATGGTGCTGTAAGCACAAAGGTCTAAGGTAATGATCAACAAACCATGGCCGATGATTGAAATTCAGCCCGGGTGCCTACTTCTGTATGATCCACAAGTATAAAGTAGTTTTATATGAATTAATGGTAACAAAGAATCTTTGGTGACATATAAAAGTTATGTGAAGTTAAAATTTAAGTCTCCCTAAAGTGGTATTGAAGCACAATCAGTCTCATTTTTTTGACATATTATCTTAAGCAGCTTTTCTACTACAATGACAAAACTGAGTAGTTAAAGCTGTGGTATTTACTATCTAGCCTTTGACAGAAAATGTTTGCCAAACTCAACTCTAAGGTCTAAAATCTAGTAAAACTACAGAGGGCTTCTTCTTTGACTTCCTTATTCTTTTATGTAAACTAAACTCACCCATATATCCTATTGCCTTGATTTCTGTCTATACCATATTTACTATGATTGTAATAAATACAATTAAATAGATAAAGCACAGGGCAAACAGAGGACACTTAGGATGTGTAAATTTCTGTTATTTATTACTTTTTTCTTTTCCATTGTGTCTACTAAGGCACCAGAGAATACAAAATACACTGTGGAACTTCCTTTAGCTTGATGCTCTGGATGTTTCTAGATACTAATCTTGCTCCTTTTCTTTCTATCTTAAAAGCATTAAAGATAAATTTCAATAAATAATAAAACTTGTCAATCCTTCACTCCTCCAGGCTACAATTCGCTATGTTATCTGATCCTTTATTTCTAGGGAAACAGTTCAGTCATTTATACCGTGGTAAGAGTCACAAACAATGTAATTCTTAAGGCAATTTCTTTTCCCTAAGCACAGATGTTCTCAGGTTTCAGGGGCATAAGTACTAGAATATAAAATAGAAAATGGTAGAGGAAAACTGGTGCTTCTGATAGGGAGAAAAAAGTTGGCTTGTTTTTTTTGTGTTTTATAACTCAAAATATTATTATTCCAATAAAGACTTTTTTTGCTTTTTCTTAATTGTTAAATTTATTGGAAGGAGACAGAGTCAAATATATGGTGATGGAAAGAGAACTGACTCTGGATGGTGAACCAATAAAGATTTTTGTTTGTTTGTTTGTTTTTATTTGTTTTCTCCCCATGCCAAGTATCTAGAAATTAGTAGAAATTTCTATTAAGCAATTTTTTACAATAAAAATAAATTTCCATTTTACATTGACATTTTTCAAAAATTGGCTTTACTATTTAACAAAAAAATGTATATTTTTAAAGATATAAATCTTTTAAATTATGTTTTTCTACCTGTATGTTTGTGGAGAAGTGGAGCATTTCCAAAACTAGAATATAATCTTTCCCAAGTCTTTTATAATACATTTCCAATTGCACTCCAGGCTGTATCTGCAATAGCAAAGACAAACTAGCAATGTATGGCTTTGATTATAACCCTCTTTTGCCTTTAAAGCATTGCTAATTTTCAAAATCCCTGCAGACTGATAGGGAGCACAGATGTGCTCAGCAGTAAGTGCACAATATGCAGGCACAAATCTTATCTTCCAAAGTAGCAATGGAAAATGGCACTCAACCTAATTATCTTTCAAAAATGATTTAGAAGGACAGAAACTGGGAAGAGAGTCAAAGTCAGAGAATATGATGCTAAATATTGAAATAGAAACATGTCTTTAGTAGAGAGTCTTTAAAAAGATTCATATATATGTGGGAATGAAAATGATAAAACATCACTCAGGGTCATCCTCTATTATGATTCCAGCAGCCTCAGTCTTATTAAAACCCTACAGTGAGCTTGTCAGGGCTTTCATTTTGAATCATGAAGCCCTGCTTGTGCATTATACCCAACCAGCTTCCCTGTTCTCTGCCTCCACATATTTGGTTCCATTTCTTTAGTACCTCTAGTTTCTGTACTTTGTGATTTTTTTATGGATCCTAACTTCAACTTCTCTTCTTAAACTTTGTCTTTATTCTGGGCCATGTCTTTTCACTTAAAATTATGTACAAAGTTTTTGTTTGTTTATTTTGTTTTGTTTTGGGTTGCACTTCCAAGAAACTTCAGAAAGACATGTCTGAACAAATAATGGTAGTGCCAAAGTTAGTTTGGTCTGCATTTGTCTTATTGTTTAATATCAGGACTTTCGAGAAAGACTGTTTTGAGAAAATAGCTGAAGATTTCTCCAAAAAAAAAACCTTAAAATTTTAAGTTTATCAAAACAATTATTGCAGAAAAAAATCAATAACCGCCATTGCTCTCATGCCTATATCTGCTATAAATAGTCTCTACATCATGGGTGCATAGATACAGAAAGACAAATGTTATTTAAATATGCATATATATTTATATTTGTAAATTAAACCATGTAGTAATTCATTTATTTAAGAACTATGATTTAGTATACTGTAAACTTGGGTAAATATATTCACTTTTATTCTTAAATATGTGGAGAAAAAAACATCATTTTTTTCTTTACAAATAATTCTAAATGGACTGAAAGGTGCTATGCAGACATGAAGGGATTTTCTCTTCTCTGAATATTATTTAACTTTATTTTCAAATTATCAGTCTATAAAGTTAGGATAAATATGGAAATTTTTTTTTCCTGAAACTGAGAAGAGTTGGAGAGCAAGCTAGGTTTGCTTTCTGGCACACATCTTTACTAGCTTTGTGTGCACTGACAATTTATTGATCTTAATTTCAGTTCTTCATGTGTAATGGATGCTAATACTGCAAGAGCCTATAGTGTGTGTTAAAGTGAGATAATAATGATTAAATGAACTATAGAGTAGACTTAGTAAAGATCACTGCCCTTCCTCTGTTTTTACCCTGAACAACTTTATTATTTCATGCATCCCTTCAATGCTGGTTCTGAATCTTGGATTATCTGTGAATTCCTTCCCAGTTTTTTTTTTGTTTTTTTTTTGTTTTTTTTTTTTTTTTTTTTTTTTTTTTTTTTTTTTTTTTTTTGCTTTTTGGTATGTGGGTATCTCCCTGACCGGAAATCGAACCCAGGCCGCAGCGCTGACAGCGCCAGTGCTGAAGCCTTAAGCCACTACACCATCAGGGAACTCCCATCCTTTCCAGTTTTATCAGATACTCCCTTTATGGATTATAGTTTTTGCTATTCAAACTTTCCATACATTTGTATTTCAGAATTACTCATATTTTGTAATAAACCACTGTGTGATTTCCACTGCTAAGAAATGCGTCATTCCTTTCCTCTGCTGTTCTATTTACCTTCTGCAAAATTTGTTCTCAACTGAGAGTAATCATGCTTTTTCTATTAGAGAACACAGTGCTGAGGTGTTTTCTTCATTCTGAAGTTTCTTGCAGAGACATTTACTTTATCAGAATAATTTTATACAGTTGTAAAGAAATATATTCCCACATTTCTCTTAAATCAAATTACTGAATTATTTTTGTAAGCAAACAGAGATTTTATTTTCTTATCCAGACTCATTTAATTTTATTATTCAGTGATAGTCTCATCAATCTCATACACATAGAAACACACACATTTTTTTGTAGATGACAGAAGAAAGAAGAGAGGTTTATTTAATATAGTAAAAATTTCATCCTAATTATTATAATTGCAGTTCCTATGAAATAACCTCTTTAAATATTAGTTTATGTGTATGTGTGGACGATATTTCTTAATATTTCTTTCTTTTTGACACAAATAGAATAGATGATGAGTGTTTTGCCTTCCAGCTGGTGGCTTGAGAATTTCTGCATTGAAATTTCAACCAGAAACCTAGGGTTATACTGGCTGCTGCTCAAGAAAAGAAGCCAAAATGTAGTTTGCTTCCATCTGGGTAAGTAAGTTTCGCCTGTCAGTTCTAAAAGTACAAACATATTAATTACAAAGAAGAGTGTTCTGTGTGAACCTCTAGTCCAGAGATAATAAGTAAGAAAACTTCTAAAGCAAAGTGGTAATTGTTTCCTAAAATGTGCAGTCTCCTGTGAGGCAAAGGTTGTAGCCACATGAGTCAGCTTTAATAATCTCTTCTCAAAGACTTATCAATCCTGGAGGAACTGGTGAATTAAAGCCACATTTCATCCTTTATTACTTAAGGTAGGTTGCAGCACTGTTTTTTTTTTTTTTTGAAACCTGAGGTTCATGAGGTAAATTAACTTGGATCAAGCAGAATTTTATTCAATCTCATCCTGAATATAAACAGTGCTGGTTCCCCCAGGGTAGAGATTGGGTAATGATTCAATAACCTCACAATTATGTTTCCTCTTTATTTTAATTGAAGTTGAGAACCATGGACTGTTTGTGTCTCCTCAATATACATGTTTTGAAATTCTAAACCCTCATGTGATGATGTTAGAAGGGAGGTCTTTGAGTTAATATTCTTATCAAAAAGGCCTCCAAGATTTCCCTTGCTCTGTTTTTGCCACATGAATACACAAGAGCTCAGTCTGCAACCTAGAAGAGGGCCCTCATCTACACCTAACCATTCTGGCACCCTCATTTCAGAATTTCAGTCTCCAGAGCTGTGAGAAATAAATTCCTGCTGTTTATAATCCACCTAGTTTATGGTACTTTGTTTTTAGAGCAGCCAAAAATGACTAAAAAACTAAATATTCATTTAAAACACAATATTCTGAGTTTCTGATGTGATGGACACATTTAAGTATTACATGAATTATTTCTTACCCTCAGGTTTAGATGGATACAACATTCTTGCTGGTAGACCCAAGTTAAGTCCCGTGTACAGGTGTGTGCTTTTTCTTCATAATCTGAACTTGACTCCCACTATCTTGACTTTATCAACTGTATTTTTCTGCCTGAATTGCTCACTCATTAGTTATATCATATATGGTGTTTGTTCTGTTCATCAAATCATAGACTCCTTGAATATTAGAACAAAGGGGGTAGATATTCTTTCTCTTCCTGACTTTTCAGGAAATGTAATAATTAAATAAGACAATAGATTTTTTTCACCTTGTTGATTACTTCAAGAATAGAACAATCTGGGAGTTCCCTGATGGTGTAGTGGCTTAAGGCTTCGGCATTGGCGCTATCAGCGCTGTGGCCTGGGTAGTTCGATTCCCAGTCAGGGAGCTACAGACATACCAAAAAGAAAAAAAAAAAAAAGAATAGAACAAGCTGATGATTTTCTGTATTCCCAAGTTTTTCAATCCTATCTGATAATGTATCTGTACTAGTGTACAAATTTGGCAAAATTTATGTCTCTAATTGGTTGTACAGTATCATCTTCCTTCAACGATTCATTCATATATTTATTTAATATTTAAGGACCATTTACTGTTTTTGTGCGGTCACTCAGGCTATGTTAGTAAAGAATATACGTCTGGTCTGAGACTCCTTACTGTGCTCACAACCTCTACTGATTTTTGTGTGTGTTTTTTTTTAATCTCCTCTTCTTCCTTTATCTACATTGTCTATCTGCCTCACCACTCCTCTGGTAATGACTGTTCCCTTGTTGCTCACTGATGCTTTCATACCTGCATCTTGTTCTGATGTACTTCTTCAAAGACTGACTTCATTCCCACCTTGAATATCATCTGCGTTGCCTGCAAGCTAACACAGACTCCCTTAGCTCAACTCCTGGCTCAGGTTTTTCAGGCTCTGGAGCCCTTTTCAGCAACATTCCTCACACTGGAATCAAAGAACAGGTTTGTGGCAGAGTCGAGGACTTGGGCTAAGAGCTGGAGTCTACCAGCAGGCTGTTTTTGTTCCTGCTGTAGGACTCCAGCCCTAGAGTCTCTATGAAACAGAATCATGCAGTGCCTGCAAATGGTCCCTACCTTGTTATGTGGCCTCAGGAAAGACTGAAAATAGGATATCAATACCCCTGTATGGGATATCAAAAATAATAATTATGTGTTTTGTCTTTCAGTTCATGTGCAATTCTTACTCATTTTCAAATGCTTTATGTAATGGCACTCACTGTGGATGTTCAAAAAAATTTACACTGTAACAGAAACAAAACCCATAAAAATAAAGACCCTTTAATTCAATAAGAAGTCACACTTTCCAGAAAAAAGCTGACATATTTATACTAATAAATTCTAATGAGAAAACTTTCTATCATCATCACCCATACCTCTATTACACACACCCATACACACATGCACACAGAATCTCAATTTAGCAATTATTAAAATAACATTTAGCACATAGCCAATATCAGTTCACATACCAGTCATTAACACATATAACAATAATTTATGAAACTCCAAACAGTGTTCTAAGTAATAATTTATTAAATTCTTATTACATATGCATGGGTTAGTGTTTTCTTTTCCACATAAGAGGAAGCTGAGGTACCACAAGTTTAAGCAATTTGTCACAACTTTTATTGAATGTAAATGTTGGATCTAGATTTAAAGCCAAAGAGTCATACTTCCTATTATCAGGTTGCTTTTATTATTGCTTCTCATGTGATTATTGAAAGAATATGATACATTTCTCCTTTTTCATTTCTGATTTTATTTATTTGTGTCCTCTTTCTTTTTTTCTTGAAGAGTTCAGTTAAGGGTAGGTTAATTTTGTTTACCTTTACAAAGAACCACTTCTTGGTTTCATTGAATTTTTATATTGTCTTCTTAGTCTCATTTTCATTTATTTCCACACTGATCTTTATCACTTCCTTCTCTGTGCTGATTTTAGGGTTTCTTTGCTGTTCCTTTTCCAGTTTTCTTAGGTATAAGGTTAAACATTTTATTTGAGATTTTTCTTGTTTCTTTAGGTAAACCTGCTTTGTTATGAATTTCCCTCTCAGGTCTGCTTTTGCTGTGTCTTATAGATTTTGGGTAGTTGTAGTTTCATTCTCGTTTGTCTTAAGGTACATTTTGATATTTTCATTAATCTCATTGTAGACCCATTCATTGTTTAGTAGCATATTGTTTAGCCTCTATGTGTTTGTACATTTTTTAGTTTTTCTTTTCTTATTTTTTTTCATTTTTTAGTTTTTCTGTTGTAATTAATTTCTAGTTTTATACTGTTGTGGTCAGAGAGGGTACCTGATATGGTACAAAAATTATTTTAAAAATACTATGAACAATTATATGCCAAAAATTTTGGCAATTTGCAAGAAATAAATAGATTCTTAGAAACATATGAACTTACAAGGTTAAATCAAAGAGAAACAAAAAAATCTAAATAGGCCAGTTACTAACAATAAAATTGAATCAGTAATCAACAAACTCCCAACAAAAACCAGTCCTAAATCAAATGGCTTCAGAGGTAAATTTTACTGAACCTTCAAAAAAGAATTAACACTTATACTTCTCACACTATTTTTAAAAATCAAAGAAGAGGGCAGGCTCCCAAACTCATTTTATAAGGCTACCATTACTCAGATTCCAAAACAAGATGAAGACACTATAAATAAATAAATAAATAAATAAATAAATAAATAAATAAATAAATAAACTATAGGTGAATATTCCTAATACATGCCAAAATTCTCAACAAAATATTAGCAAATCAAACTCAGAAATACACTAAAAAATCATACACAACTATCAGGTGGGATTCATTCCTGAAATGCAAGGTATGTTCATTAAATACAAATCAATTAATATGATATACCACATAAACAAAATGAAAAATAAAAATCATGTGGTCATTTCAATAGATGCAAAAAAAGCATTTGACAAAATTCAGCAGCCATTTATGATAAAAATGCTCAGTAAAGACAGAATAGAAAAATATGTATTTCTATGTAATAAAGACTATATGTGATAAACCCACAACTAACATTATATTCAATGGAAAAAAGCTAAAAGCATTTCCTTTAGTATCAGTAACAAGCCAAGGATACCCACTGTCACCACTCTTATTCAATATAGTACTGGAAGTTCTAGACACAGTAATCAGACAAGAAAAACAATAAAAATCATCTGAATAGAAAAATAAGTAAAACTATCATTATTTGAGAATAACATAATACTGTATATAGATAATCCCAAAATATTTTAAACTGATAATGAATTTAATAAAGTAGCAGCATACAAAATCAATATCCAGAAATCACTTGCATTCTTATACACCAATAACAATCTAGCAGAAAGAGAAATTACAAAAATCTTCTTAATTCCAATTGCATTAACAAAAGTTACCTAGAAATAAATTTAACAGACAAGTGAAAGGCCTGTACCAAGAATATTATAAGACACTAAAGAAAGAATTCAAAGACATAAATAAATGGAAACACATACCATGCTTATGGATAGGAAGAATTAATATATTTAAAGTGTCCATACTACCCAAAACAATCTATAGATTCAATGCAATTCCCATCAAAATGCCAATGGCATTCTTCATAGAAATAGAACATATACTACTAAAATTTATATGGAATCATAAAAGATTTAGAATAACAGCAACCTTGAGAAAAAAGAACAAAGTTGGAGATACTATGCTATCAGACATCAAATTATGCTACAAGGCCACAGTTATCAAAACAGCTTAGTATTAACATAAAAAGACTCACATAGATCAATGGAAAAGAATAGAGGGCCCAGAAATAAATCAATGTCTCTTACCAATTAATCTACAATAAATGAAACAAGAATTTACAATGGAATAAAGACAGTATTTTCACCAAATGGTGTTGGAAAAACTGAACAGATGCTGCAAAAATAATGGAATTGACCACCTTCTTACAGCATATATAAAAATAAACCTCAAAATGGATTAAAAATTTAAATGTAAGACTTGAAACCATAAAATTCCAAGAAGTAAATATAATAAGTAACCTCTCAAACATCACTCTTAGCAATACCTTCAATGATACATATTTTCACATAAGGGGAAATAAAACTAAATAGTTTTTTTTAACAGCAAGAGAAACAATCAACAGAATGAAAGAACATCACACAGAATGGGAGAAGCTATTCTCCAATGGGGCATCCAATAGAGGGTTAATATACAAAATTTATAAGAAACTTATCCAACTCAATACCAAGAAAACAAGCAACCCAATTAAAAAACAGGCAGAAGACATGAATAAACATTTCTCTAAAGAGGACATACAGATGACCAATAGACACATGAAAAGATGTTGAACATCACTAGTCAAAACCCCAATGAGATATCACCTCACTCCTGTCAGAATGGCTTTCATCAATAAATCAACCAACAAAGGTGTGGAGAAAAGGGAACAACTTTGCACTGTTGGTGGGACTGCAAATTCATCCAGTCATTATGAAAAACAGTCTGGAGGTTCCTCAAAAAATTAAAAATGGAATTACCTTCTAATCCGGCAATTCCGCTACTGGGTATTTATCTAAAGAAATCCAAAACATAATTCAAAAAACTATATGCACCCTTATGTTTATTGCAGCATTATTCACAAAGGCCAAGATATGGAAGCAACCTAAATGCCCATCAATAAATTATTAGATAAACAAGCTTTGGTACATTTACACAATGGAGTATTACTTGGCCATAAAGAAGAATAAAATCTTACCTTTTACAAGAGCATAGATTGAACTACAAGATGTCATGCTAAGTGAAATAAATCAGACTGAGAAATATAAATATCATATGATCTCACTTACATGTGGAATCTAAAGAACAGAACAAACAAAAATTAAAATAGGAAAAACATTTTTGGAAACAGGCAATAATTTAGTAGTTGCCAGAGTAAAAATGGGGTGGGGATAGGGAAAGGGGGAGATTCAAATATATAGAGATGAAAAAAGAAATGACTCTGAATGGTGAGAACACAATGCAACATGTGGATAATAAAAACTGTACACCTGGAAGCTATGCAATTTTACTAACCAATGTCAGCCCAATAAATTTAATAAAAATTAAAGAATATGATACATTAATTTCTGAATGTATATTATTTTTTAACAAAATATATGGACCATCTAGCATGGCCAGTAACTGTGCTGGTTGCTAAATATATAAGTGAAATAAGAGTGTCTTTCTGCATTTAAAGAATCCGTTGTCTAATGAGTAATAAATATACGTGTCAACAGATATTCGCATTTTAATAAGAGCTATGATAGATCACAAAACACTTCATAGTGACAGTAATTACTATCTTTATCTCTTCAATATGATGAATGTTGTGACAGAAAAAGGACACTTAAGGCATCACCTATCTTTCAGAAAGTTACCAAGGTACAGTGGAAAGCACATGAAGGATACTAACAGGTAGACCTACATGAAACCGCATGTAGGGGAAACAGCAAGAGTGATAAACACAAAACCTCCAAAAATAAATTGCAAGATAAAAAAAAGAAAAAATAATATAAAAAATAGTTATAAAACACTTTGATGACATGTTAATTAATGCAATGTGTCAAAGGTTTTTATTTGGACTAGTCAAATTAAGAACAATAGTACAATGGGATAAAAAATTTGGGAATGTTGACACTATCATTTAGTTCATCTTAATTTTATATAAAAAACATCCTGTAAATATTGTTCCATGATTCATTAACAATGTCTTTACCTCCTTGAGCTTGGATTGTATTATCTGTTAAGAATAAAAAACAGTATTTTATAATGTTTACCATGTTCTTTACATTTTACTGGTCTAGGCAACAGTGACGAAAACAAATTTTAATATAAAATTCACATGACATCATAAGTTTTATTTGGAGTTTAAATGAAACGTAAGTTATCTGGGACTGTGTAGATAGTTTCTAACTAGGAAATTAATTGAAAAGAATTTGTGTAGTGAGGAGGAACACAAAGAAGAGTGTCCCATTTACTTTTCCACATTCATATTCTCTTAAATGGTAAACATTATTGGCATTTATAGCTAATCATTAGTTTCACAATGACAACCTTATATGTCATGTGTAGATCAGGGCATTTAAAATCTAAAAAGTAAGACAACCTTATTCTGCATTTCAGTCATGTAACAATAGGATGTTTGTTTGGTTTGGGTTTTTTTGATAGAATTTAAAATATATATTACTTTGTATAATAAAGGACAACTTTTTGAAACTTAGTTTATGTTATAAGCTCTTAAAATTTTCAATACAAGTCATTTTTAAATGATTGTACTGCAATAGGCCTATTATTCCAAAAATAATAAATTTAGAATGCTGGTCTTTTAAGGTCCCTTTCAAATTCTCAGATACTCTGACTCACCTCTTTATTTCTACTGAAATAATCTCTCATGGATCTCCCTACATTTACTTTTCTCTCCCTTTATTTGTTTCCTTCAGAATATCCAAATCATCTCTTTAAAATATAAATCAATGTCACACCACAACTGAGAATTCTTCAACATTTTTACTATCACTCTTAATAATAAACTGAAATCCTCAATGACCAGAATAAAACCCCACAGGATTTGGCCCTCACCACTCCACTGGTGCTTGTTATTACAGTGTGGTTAGAAAAATAGAAACCTAAATTTTGAGTACCTGGACCCTTTCTTTATTATAAAGTAGGCATGAAAGATAACATCTTAAGGTATGTTTTCCCAGAATGAATTTTTGAATTTGAATGTCAAAATCTTATTATAAAATTATAATGATAACACAGAAAGTTAGTTTATTTGAAAACAAGTGCACAAGAGCTGTGTAAGCTTTCATACTTTCTTGACAGTGTGAGTTAACACTCTCCTTTAAGCCTGAGGTCATCTTGTCTCTTTCCCAATTTTGCTTTGTCTGAGATTCTTTGGGATAAAAAAGAATAGAGCTTAATTTTGAGATATGAGATATCATTGCAGATATTAGAAGATGTGTTCTCAGGCAAAGTGATCTTCTCAGTATAAGTCTGGGATACCATGCCTGTGTATAGGATGAATTTAAGTTCTGCTACTGTCTTTAATATAAGACGCTGTGTGGTGTTTATAGCAGAAAAGGACAAGGGTGATCAAATCAAAGTCTTCAAGAGCAAATTACAAGATAGTAAAATTATGAATTATAAGAGATTTTATAATTCATTATAAAACATTGCTGTGTCCACCAAATGCTGTGTCAACTTTATTTTTTTCTGATCTGAACTAGTAAAGTTCAGAGCAATAGTGTAGTGGGGAATGGAGGAAACAGAATGACAAAAAGAGTTAGAAAGAGAATTGTGAACATTTTCACATTAACTTGATATTTGAATTTATAAATTAATTTATTCTAATTTTTTGCAAATGGTATGATAATGGATTTACAGATGCAATTTTTAATGTAAAATACTTTTAATTTGTATAAATACAAGCTATTTATAGATAAAATTATGTTGTCTGTAATTAGGATTAAATAGTCCATTAGGAAGAGACTGAGGATGGGAGTATAAACAAGCAGAAATGGTCACCTATTAAAAATTTTCAAGGCTAGATAATAAGTTCATAGACTTTACCATATAATTTTTATTTATATTTAGATTTTCATAATTTAAAGTACAAAGACTATACAAGGCTGTTATACAGGCAAAGAAACTTTGCATACTAGGGGATAGTTTCCACACTTTGAAAACTGAAACTTGTTTGTGCCAAATTTCAAATAACTCATGTTAAAATCTGCTTCAAACTATATATGCTTTAACAATACACAATGGATTGAATCTTGCCAATGACACACATTCTTGATATGTGGAACATAGAAAAAAATTTCCAAAACTCACTTGAAACAAAGAAAGATAATTACTCTGAGAGTTCCAATGTGTCTTAAGCAAAAGATTGGAGGATAATTAAGGTAAGAGGTTGAGGCAATGTGAGATAGTATGTCCACCAACCATAGAAAATGATAAAGTAAGTGAATAACAATGTAGATAAGAGATTAAGCAAAATCATACAAATAACTAATTTTAAAACACTTGGGCATCTCTGCAGCCCAGAACTTTCTATACACATACATATATATATGTGTGTGTGTGTGAGAGAGAGATGGATTTTACATTTCTTTCAGATTTATTTCCTATTATGAACAATAATACTATAATCGATATTCTTATATATTTATCTTACAATATTTCAAAGATCAGATAATTAGAAGAGATATTTCATAGTTTAAAGGTATAGCCATTTTATTTATTCAACTTTTTATTATTAAATTTATTTGAGTGACATTGGTTAGCAAAAATTACATAGGTTCCAGGTGTACAATACTAGAGTGCATTGTCTATGTGTTGCATTATATGTTCAACATTCAGAGTCAGTTCCCCTTCCATTGTCATATATTGATCCCTAACCATTTTTTCTTTCCCATTCCTTCCCGCTCTCTTCAGGTAACTACTAAACTATTGATTGTCCATGAGGCTTTGTTTCTTTTTTACGTTCAGTTTTATGTTCCATGTATGAGTGAGGTCATATGGTCCTTGGTTTTTCTGTCTGGTTTATTTTGCTTAGCACGAATAATCACAAGGTCCATTCATTTTGTTGCAGGTGGCAATATTTCATCTTTTCTTGTAGCTGAATAATATTTCATTGTGCATATGTACCACAGCTTCTTTATCCAGTCATCTATCCAAGGGCACTTAGGTTGTTTCTATGACTTGGCCACCATGAACAGTGATACAATGAACATTGGGGTACATAAGTCTTTGGAAACAAGGTTTTTACATTTTGTAGGTATATAAAGCTTGGGGAACAAGGTTTTCAGAAAAGGAATCACCAAGTTATATAGATACTCCATTCCCAATTTTCTGAGGAACCTCCCCACTGTCCTCCAAAGCAGTTGTACCAATTTGAATTCTCATCAACAATGTGCAATAGTTCCTTTTCCTCCACAGCCTATCCAGTATTTTTTATTCCTTGTCTTGTTGATAATAGCCATTTTGACAAGTGAGAGGTTGTATCTCATTGTGGTTTTGATTTGCATTTTCCTAATAGCTAATGAAGTTGAGCATATTTTCATGTCTGTTTGCCATTTATACGGCATCCTAGGTGAAGTGTCTGTTCAGGTCCTCTGCACACTTTTTAATTATATTGTTTTATTTTTGTTGTTGAGTCGTGGGAGTTCTTTATATATTTCAGATCTTAGTCCTTTATCAGATGCATTGTTTACAAATATTTTCTCCCATTCAGTTGGTTGTATCTTTGTTTTGTTGATGGTTTCTTTTGCTGTGCAGAAGCTTTTTAGTTTGATATAATCCCATTTGATTTTTGCTTTTACTTCCCTTGCCTTTGAGGTCAGGTTCATGAAGTCCTCCTTCAGCCCAATGTCCATAAGTTTAGTATCAATGTTTTTTTTCTATATAGCGTATTTTTCCTGGTCTTATGTGGAGGTTTTTAATCCATTTTGAATAAATTTTATGGTTATACTCCAAAGCTCATATTCATTCTTTCGCACATTGTTTTCTGATTTTCCAAGCACCTTTTACTAAAGAGGCTTTCTTTACCCCATTGTATATTTTTGGCTTCTTTATAAAAAAATATTTTTGTATATATTAATGGATTTATTTCTGTGTTTTTGATTCTGTTATATGGGTCTTATATCTGTCTTTCTGCCAATACCAAGCTGTTTAGATTAGTGATGCTTTGTAGTATAAATTGAAACCTGGGAGCATGATACTTTCAGCCTTATTCTTTTTATGTAGTATTGCTTTGGCTATTCAAAGTCTTTTTTGGTCCCATACAAATGTGATCTTTTTTTTTTCGATTTTGTGAAAGTATGTTTGTGGGATTTTTATAGGAATTGCATTAAATCTGTATATTGCTTTGGGTAATATGGCCATTTTTATAATATTAAGTATTCCTATTTATGAACACAAATTAACTATTTATTTCTTTGTGTCCTCCTCAATTTGTTTTAATAGTTTCTTATAGTTTTAGTATAAGTCCATCATATTATTTGTTAATTTCCAGGTATCTCATTTTTGATTGCAAAAGTATTGATTCATTTCTTTTTTTGAACATTTGTTTTTTGTATATAAGAATGCAATTTTTGTACATTAATTTTGTATCCTGCAAATTTACTGTATACATTTATCATTTCTAATAGGTTTTTTAGTGTAGTCTTTAAATTTTTTTACATAAAATATCATGTTATTTGCAAATAGTGACTGACTTCTTCCCTTACAATTTGAATACATTTTATTTTTTCTCTTGCATGGTTGTTCTGACTAGAACCTCCAGTACTAAATTGAATAGCTGTCACAACAGAGGCATCTCCATCTTATTTCTGATTTTAGGAAAATGGACTTCAGCTTTTTCCCATTCAGTATATTAGCTGAGTGTTTGTCGTATATGGCCTTTAATATGCTGAGGTACTTTTCTTCTATACCCATTTCAGTCAGTGTTTTGATCAGAAATGGATGTTGTCTCTTGTCAAATACTTTTTCTGCATCAATTGACACAATCATATAGATTTTATCTTTAATTTTATTTATGTGCTGTATAACATTTATTGATTTTCATATGATGAACCATCGTTATGCTCTTGGGATAAATCCCACTTGATTGTGTTGTATAAACTTTTCGATGCTTTGCTTTATTGTGTTTACTAATATTTCATTTAGGATTTATGCATCTAAGTTCATCAGAGATATTAGACTAAAGTTGTTTCTTTTCTTTACTTGTTCTTTGTGTGTGTGTGTGTGTGTGTGTGTGTGTGTGTGTGTGTTATCCTTACCAGGCATGTGTATCAGGGTAATGTTGATCTTGTAGAATGAGTTGGAAAGTACTGCCTTATCTTAAATTTTTGAAAGAATTTGAGGAAAATAGGTACAATTCTTTGAATGCTTAGTAAAACTCATTGTTGAGACCACCTGGTCCAGGTCTTTTGCCTTTGGAGAGGTTTTGGATGATTGTTTCAATTTCTTTACTATTGTTTAGTCTATTTAGATTATCTAATTCTTCTTGGTTCAGTCTAGGTAGACTATATGTTTCTAAAAACATCTATTTTTTCTAGGTTGTTACATTTGGTGGCATAAAGCCTTCATAATATTTTCTTATGAGCTTTTGTATTTCTGTGATATCGGTCATAACTTTTCCCTTTTCATTTTTAGTTTTGCATATTTGTGTCTTTCCCTTGTGTCACTTCCTTTGGTTGGTATCAACAGGGGTTTGTCAATTTTATTAATTTTTTCAAAGAACCAACTCTGTATTGTATTAATTTTTCCTATTGTCTTTCTCTTCTCAATTTCATTTAGCTCTACTCTAAATTTCATTATTTTTTTCCTCCTGGTGAATTTGTTTTTTTTCTGTTTTTATATTTTTAGTTCTTTAACATGGGATTTTCAAATGTTTACTTGTGATTTTTCTTATTTCTTAAGATAGGCCTATAATCTTATAAATTTTCCTCTTATTACTGCTTTCCCTGCATCTCAATAATTGTGATACATTGTGTTTTCATTGTTATTAGTTTCTATGTAATTTAATCTCTTCTTTCATTTCTTCTTTGATCCAGTCATTTTTTTTTAATAACATGTTTTTTCACCTCCATGTACATGTGATTTTGTCTTGTTTCTTTTTGCAATTTATCTCCAATTTCAAAGCTTTATGGTCTGAGAATATTCTTGGCATGAATTCAATCCTTTTGAATTTGCTAAGGCAAATGTGTCCCAGCATATAGTTTATCCTTAAGAATGTTCCATGTGCACACGAAAAGAATGTATGGTCTTTTGTTTTACAATGAAGTGTCCTATAAATGTCAATTATATTTAATACCTGTAATGTATCATTTAAAGCTGATACTTTTTAACTTATTTATTATTTTGATATTCTTTCCATTGCTATTAAGGGTTTGTGTTTTCATCAGTTTCTTCTTTTAGATCTGTTAGTAGTTATTTTGCAAATTTTGGTGCTTTCTGATTGGGGACATATATATTAATAGTGCCCTGTCTTTTTGTTGTTGTACTGTTCCTTTTATCACTATGAAATGTCCATCTTTGTCTCTTGTTACCTTTTTTCTTTTTTTTTTTATTGTTAGACTTATTGGGGTGACATCTGTTAGCAAGGATTACATAGGTTTCAGGCATACGATTCTACAGTGCATTGTCAACTTGATGTATAATAAGTTCACCACTTAATGTGACTTCTCTTTCCATCACCTTATATTTAGCTCCCCCCCTCCTCTCCCACCCCCTCCCCTTTCTCCCCTCCCTAACCCACTCGTCCCCAAATAAACATTAAACTATTGATTGTGTCCATGGGTTATTTGTTTGTTAGAAAAGATGAAATATTGCCATTTGCAACAAAATGGATGGACCTGGAGATCATCATGCTTAGTGAAATAAGCCAGACAGAAAAAACAAAGAACTGTATGACTTCACTCATATGCAGAATATAAAATCTTGTTACCTTTTTTATTCTCAAATCTGTTTCATTAGGTATCAATATGGCAACTCCTGCTTTTCTCTAGATGCTATTTGCTTGCAGTATTGTTTTGCATCCTTTCACTCTGATTCCATACATGTAGTTATGGCTGAGGTGTATCTATTGGAGACAGCATATGGATAGGTTTAGTTTTTTAATCCAGTCTGTTACTCTGTGCCTTTTCATGGGTGAGTGAAGTCCATTTAGATTTAGGTTGACGATAGAGATATGTGGATTTTCTATGGTCTTCTTCCCTTTTTTATCCCTTTTTTTCCCAACTGTTCCTTATTTATTTTGATTTTTTATTTCAGATTGAATAACCTCATGAAATGCCAGCATTATACTTGAGAATTTCCTCAGCTTCTGTATGTCTGCAAAGGTCTTAATTCCTTCTTCATATCTAAAGGATAATTTTGCCAGATAAATTATTTTTGGCTGGAAATTTCTTTCTTTCAATATTTTGAACAATTTATTCTACTTTTTCCTGGCTTGTAGAGTTTTTGCTGAGAAGTCTGATTATAGTCTCATATGCTTTCCTTTAAAGGTCATAGTTTGTTCATTTATTTTTAGGGAACTTAAAAATTCTCTCTTTGTTTTTTATATTTTACATCTTCAGTATGTGCCCTGGAGAGCATCTGCTAGGGTCCAGGTACCCAAGGCTTCTAGTTTCTTCTTGAATTTGGGGTTCCAGATGTTTCCATGGGTTTAGAAAGTTTACTTCTACTATTATATTTGTTTGAGCAAGCTCTCTATGGAATTCTTTTCTTCACCTTCTGCCTATATTCTAATATTGTTCTTTCTAATAGAATCAGTTAGTTTTTTAGAATTCTTTCAATCCTTTGGATTCTGAAGTCCCCATCCTCTTCTCTCTGTGTTATTTTTATGTGCCAGTCTTCAATATCACTACTTTTTTTTTTCCTCCATTCATTGGCCCTGTTTTCTATGATAGTTAGTTCATTTCTCATTTTTTCTATTGCATTGTTTATCTCTAGAATTTCTATATGATTTTTCAAAAATTTCTTTGTTAAAATATTCCTTTTCTTGAGATCATTTATTCAAATCTGGGTCTGGGTACTCTGTCAACATTGTTTCAGCCCTGAGTGTTTTAAAAACTGCAGTTTGTATTCTGTATCATTTAGATCATATATTTCCAGATTTATAAGTTCATTTTCTGGAGACTTTTAATTTATTTTCTGAGCAGCTTTGAATTCTAAGTTACTCATATTATATTATGTGCTTCTTTTTCTGGGCATGAGGGCTTTTTTCATGCAGATATAGGGAGGTCTTTCTTTCTTTCTTTTTTTTTTTCAGTTTGTATCGCTGTGGTGCTTTCCAATATTTTTTTCTCGATTACTTGAACTCCTATTTTGGGGAACTTTCTTGCAAAGTGTGCTCCCCTTCTTTTGATACAGTCACCTTGGTCTCAATGCGCTTCCTCTTTTGGAAAATGTGGTAGGTGATGGTGTGCTATGTCTCTGAGAGGGAAAAGCTGCTATGCCTGTGTTTCAGAGTTTTTTTTTAACGCTACAGCCAGTTTCCAGTTTGCTGTAGAGCAGACACTAGGTGGCATTGTGGCAGGCAAGCTTTGGGAAACAGAGAAAGCAGCCAGGTTCAGTGTCTCTGGTTTCTGCCTGGGTTTAAGGTCAGTGTGGTCTGCAGCTGCTTTGCTTCCTGCAGTAGGTTTTCTGGTTGCTGACTCCACTGCAACACGAGTCTGTTCATCAGGAAGGCCCCCGGCTGGTGCAGGACAAGCCAGAAGCAGGCTGTGATGATACTGGTCTGGGGCCAAGTGCACACTGCCGGCTCAGGCTATCTCCCTTTTCCTGAGACAGGATAGCCATTTTAAACTTAGAAAAACAATAAGAAATTACTTTTTTGAAATTTATTGTAATATTTTATAAATATACAAATAAAATTTTTGCAAACTCCTGTTTATTATGTATTATATTTGACTTGTTCTATTTTATTGGCAAAAATAATATTATTAGTAATTTTGAAAAACCTTTTAATATCCTTGGTTATTTGTGTTACTTCTATCATGAATTGTGTATTCAGATATTTTACTCTTTTTCTATTGTAATATTTATATTTAAGTTTGTGATTTATAAGAAAATGTATGTGCTATAGATATTAATTTTTAACTGCATATGTTTATTTCATTAACCTTTCATTTAAACACTGTGTTAATATTTTCTCTGATTGTACCTTATTTTCATGCATTAAAATCACAATCAAAATGAAAAATCAGAAATATATTGAGTATTTACTTATAATTTAAATAGTCAATTTCCTTTGATAAATCTTTTTAATGACATTTATATAAATTTTGGGAGGCAACCAGTGTTTGAATTTATATTTGCACTGTTAAGTTATTTTAAAATTATCAGTCAGTCAGTTTATGCATACTTAACGTATTTCAGGCAAAATTTTAGGCATTGGCAATAGACTGGAAACAAGTAATTGACAGCTTATTTTTACTCTTAGTAATATTTCAAAACTTAAAGGTGATTACATATAAAAACTAATGTCACCATCCAATATATTAGTTATTTCTTATATATCTATTTCTATTAATAGCATTTTTAATATTCTCCATTATTTAGAACAATATTCACGAAGCCAGTTTTTATAATTATATTTTTCTTCCACCTACTATGGCATAAACATTTTCCTTGTCTGCATCTATAAGTCTTCTTTTTTTTCTCCATTCTCCTACTCTTATGCCAATTCATTTATCAAGCTGCTTCTATTTCTCCTTTCTGTCCTATTCTGTATATTTGCCACTATCAAAATAAATAAATAAATAAATAAATGACCTAAACCACAGATCTGATGCAGCAAATTTCAGAGCAAGTCCTTAAAGGTTTTTCTTTAAATTTTCAAGGATAAAATTTTGTCATGCATTTAAAACAGGCACTGAAATATCGCTGGAAAAATATAATTTGCTTTTGAAAATTTATGTAATTTTTATAAAGACATAGGAAACATATTAGAAAATAGCATGGCATCAGCAGATAATGGACAAAAGAAGAATAGATAGAACAGAGGAAAGTTTTCAAGAATAAAACCACCATAAAAACAATGCTTATTATATTTTACTTATTATCTTTTTAAGGGATGGAGACCTATGTTATCACTTTTATATCCGCAATGCTTAGAATAGTACCTTATGCACAGATTGCCCTCTGTAAATATTGACATTAATGCCAATTAATATTCATTAATTAATGTTAAAGACAAAGCCATAGACTTTGATATTGATTGTTTGGGGGTTATAAACAATGACTATGGACTCAGGCTTTGCTATTTGATTAGTGGTACCATAGATTAAGATGACTAAGGCATAAATCTTTAATTGCACAATAACTAGTAATAATTTCTCAATATTTACCAGGTACTAGGTATTGCTAAATGCTTTACATTTATTATATCATTTAATGCTCCAATAGCCATATGATAGAATTGTATCATTTCTTCTCATTTTAAAAATAAAAGAACTGAGGCTTAAAAAGCTAATTAATATGTCAGATGTTGAAGCTAAATGTATGATACAATCACAGTTAGGACCTAGAGAAACTTACATGAACTTTTTAGGTGTTACAAACTATTAGGCATAATATATATTTGGGTAACCTAAATATATAGTAAATAGAGAATATAACCTTAAGTAGAAAATCTAAATAAAGAAATGACCATACACTGGAAATTTAAAAAATGTCAAAAAAGTAAGATGAAAAAAATTAATTTATGATTATTCTATGGTGAATGTCTTCAGATTTTTGGTGTTGCTACATTCTAATGCTATAAAACTTTTTTTAAATGACAGAAAATTAAGAAAAGATTTATAATTTATTTTGAAAAATTTATTTTTCCAAAAGATAAAACTACAAAATGAGCACACAAAAGTATAATGATCATAAACTTACATAAATTGCTATATATATAATCTAATAATATATTAAATTGATAATTTACTTAGTCAAAATAGAATTTTTAGGTTACTGTGTTAAAAAAATGTGTGTAGGGTCGGCTTTAGCTCAAGCGGTTACTTCGTCATGGTGCAACCAAAAAAATGTGTGCATCTATTTTAGGCAATAAGCAGGCATCTTAAAAGTGCAATAATTATTTTTAATAAAAGCTATAAACTGGTATCATAAGAATATGTTTCTGATATACTAAAGATTATCTACCTTGAATCAACAATTTACTTTATAATTGATAACAAAAATTATTGAATGTTATTTTAGAAGCTCTGCTTAAGAGATAAAAATAAAATATATATAAAGTAAAAACTAAAGAAAACTACTTATATTTTTATTTAACATATTTATTATGGTTATATTTGAAGTGGAAAAGTTGTTTGAAAAGACACTCAATGTGGGAAACATTTGATTCTTTAATTTATTTTGAGGAGATCAGTGGTCACACAAATGTTCTCATAAAAAAAGATGAAAAGCAAACAAACAAACAAAGTAAATCTTTCCTGTTCAGTTACAATAGCACCATGCTCTTGTTGTTCTTATAAATAGAATTATTCAATAAGACCTGAAAAGTTCCACAGCAAGGTACAGACTTTATTCTGTATGGAGTGAGCTTGTCCAACCTGCAGTCTGTGTTTCACATGTGGCCCAGGACTGCTTTGAATGTGGCTGAGCAAAATGTTTTGAACTTTCTTAACACATTATGAGATTTTTTGTGACTTTTCTTTTAGCTCATCAAGTATCATTAGTGTTAGTGTATTTTATATGTGGCCCAAGACAATTCTTGTTTCACTTCGGTCTAGAAAAACCAGAAGATTGGACACCCCTGGTACAGAATTTGACCAGTATCTTTTGTAAAGCTCTTTTCTAGATTCCACATTTCTAATGGCCTCTGGATAAAATTGAGACCCGGGTTTTGACATAGCAACACTCTCAATCTATAAAGCAAAGTAAATCCCATGGCAGAAATTTGCAACATGTTCTACCTATCCTATTTTAGACTTATTCATGACCTGTACTTTTTTTCATTTTCCTTATTGCCTTGAAGACAAAAATAGAAGATAAAGTATGTGGTAGTAATAAGATTTGACTTCCATTTTGATATTTTATGATTTTTAGAAGCTCAGATAAATAATTTCACAATAAAGCATCTTTGCAGTTATAGACTTTTATAAAATAGCATAGTATTCTAAATTTGGAATTTAACTTTTCTAACTTTATTCTGTTAGATTGCACTTTTTCAACTTCATGCATTAAAAATTCTAAGATAGTGAGTTTTAAATACTGAAGTACAAAGCATAAGAGAAGTGATTCTAAAAATAGCAAATATAAATATAAAAACATAGAGGGGGTGCAAATATATGTGTGTGTGTGTGTATATACATATACATATATATATATATATATATACATATATATATTTTAAAACAGAAAAATGTATTAAGATTGTAATACTCAATATACTCATATACTGATGATAAAAAAGATAAATATAAATCATATTTGATTTAATCAACCTCAAAGTAATTACCATCAGTGTTCAGACACTTCTGAGATTATGGAAAACTACTGCTTGATCGTTGTTCATCAACTCTCCACTTGTATCATTGTGTATGCCATTTCAATTTCTTGCCAAAGTACCACCAATGTAGCCAGTTTTCTATGGCACACCACATAATTTATGACCCCCCCATAGGTAAAAGTCAAAGGATGTGAAATCAGGAGAATGAGAGGGAAATTCAAAGAACATTGTAAAATTTTAAATACCACTTCAAAATGGTCTTTTGCTCCTTGAATGACAACGATGCTTCTGCCATAATTTTTACTGCCCTGCCTGTCACATGGTGATACTAGCATTCATTTGATTAATGCTGTCTTTTGAGAGAACATCATACTGCACATTGCTACTGTAATTGAATTAAACTTGGAAAAATAATACAGAGATAACATTTCTTAAAATGTGTATACATATTTTTGGCACATGTAGTATATACTCAAACATTAAGCTAGGAAAAAATAGTAAAGTTAGAACATTTTAGGCTTTTCAATTTCATCTATCCAAGAACTATACCTTGATTTTGAACAAATATTTTGTTTACTATGAAGGCAATGCATAAAGAAAAAATCCAATATTAATACCACCCACGTCTATCTAGAAACTGAAACTTCAAATTGCAAATCAGCTAAGATAGTATTAGAAGCCACTACTGCAATGGGGATAATTGAACAATTAAAAACAAAATATCAATTTCATGAAATTAATGTACAGTTAGGTATGAAAACACGCATGCAGACTACATATTTGTTGCTAAAGTAACTTGGTGACAATTTGATAAAATGCCAAAAATTTATTTGAGGATATAGAGAACCTATTAAGAAAGACAGAATTTTGGGAGGTAGGTTTTTAAAAAAAAGAATAAAGGATATTTTTATATAGCCACTCCTCATTTAACAACCTACCTGTTAAATGAACACTAGGACTTACAACCAGTTCTCTAACATGGGAAATTCCCTTTCTCAGTCAGTGTAAGTCTTGGAAATAGTCATCTCATTTCTGTATTCAGTTAGTATTCACTACGCAAAGAGTTTACAATAATGCTAGAATACATATTTTATTAATAAGTATGGTGTCATGTGATATCTATTGAAAAATCAAAACACACCACAAGACATCTGCTATGAAGCTTTCATTTATTGACCAATTTGCTTAACAACCTAGCAATAAGAATGAACCTTAATCCTTAAATGAGGAATGTTTGTATTGAAACGAGCACAATAGTTTACACTGCTTCAGAAGTAACATAACGGAAGAGTAGAGAAACCATGCAGAAAGCAAAGGCCAACTGATTGAGGAGATAAATAGGGTTTTTGACAGTTTCACAGTGCTAGGGAGATTAAAACTGGAGGCCAAGGTCAGCCAAGAAATTAGAAATTTGGTATTAATCCCAATAGGAGAGAGAAATAAGAAATGATTCAGGCCTTATAAAGACTGATAAACTATGTGTACTTAACTCAATTCCTAATTAGATTAATATGATATGCTTCTATTTGGACTACATGCCACAAGCTAAAGAGGTATTAAGAGCCTTACAATTTTCAGTCTAAAAATTGGGCATTCAAGGAGGGCTGAAATGGTGGTGAGAAAGGAGGCCCTTGAAACCTCTCCTGGAAAATACAATTAAGCAACCTGGATGTAACATGGGAAACCCTGAGTGGTGCAGTCTCAGCTAAGAGATCCATGTATTATAAGAAAAAAATCTGAAGGTCAGTGAAAGGGGAGTGAATGGGTGAAGACGGAGGGAGCAGATCTAAGACAGGGCTGTGGAATGCCATCTGTCAGGGGCTGACAGAAAAACTGAGGAGGGAGCCAGGGGAAACTGATCAAAGAACAAAATTCTGAGAGAGTTGGTGGCCAAGCGATGGCAAAAGCAAAGGCCAAGTGGTAAAAAGAGCAAAGGCAAGAGTGGCTGAAACCCTGTGAGACCATGGCTGAGTTGAAACTCCAACAGAGTGGCAATGCACTGGGGCCCCAACTGGAGCAGAGCACCATGTCCCAGGGCAGGTTGGAGGCTGAACAAAGCATCTGAACTGCTCTGGGTGAGAATAGGGCCCTCAGCTACAGCATGGCGCATTATCCACAAATTGTCTTTGTGCCAGTTTGAAACTGAGATTCAGCTGCCATAGAAACGCTGACCAGAATATAACAGTTCTGAGTTAAATGCAAGCTCAAGACAAAAGAGAAAAGCTGTGTTGACACCACACACTTAGCCTGCAACTGATGTGATCACAACCTGCTCCCAGCTAATCCCATGGTAACCCACCCCTGTATCCATGAGAAACAGACCAGTGTCCTAGCTAAGTCAGCAACCAGGAGAGCTGCCATAGAAAACAAGGCAGGCTCAGACCACACCACCTCCAAACCCAGGCAGAAACTAGAGACACTGAGCCTGGCTGCTTCCCCTAGCTCTCTCCCAAAACTTACCCCCACCTCCCACTTCTCCTAGAGCTTACTCTATGGTCAGATGGAAAACAAACCTGTGCCTTTTCCAACAAACACTTTACTCATGGAAGCTGGCAGTAGAGCTCAAGAAAACTCCAAAACACAGGCACAGTAGTTTTCTCTGCACTATTCTCAGAAGCATAGCACAGCATAGCCCACCACATTTTTAAAAAGAAGAGGAACATCTAGTTCAAGTTGACTGAATCAAAAGAAGGGAGGACCAAATTGCAGAAAAGTGCCTAGAGACAGGAATTCAAATAACCAAGAAAAAAATATTGGAAGACGTTACAGTGATACCAAATGAGAAGAGAAAGAAAAAAGAAAAGAAAGAAAGAAAGAAAGAACCTTTCCATATCTGCTACCAAAAAAGTCCCTGTGCCCAGAAAAACAAACATACAAAAAAACACCAAATACAATGAGTACCTTAGCATTTAAAACCACTCAGAAAAAAAAAATTAAAAATCTTCAGAGAAGACTTAAGGACACAGAATTCAAGGTTGTATTTCTTAAGAAACTCAGAGAGCTGAAAGAATGTTGGCAGAGTGCCTAGATACAAATAAACAATCCCAGAAAGGAAATCTGTGAACAACAACAAACATTTTAACAAAGAAATTAAAAATATAAAAAAGATCCAATAGAAATTTGAGAGACAAGCAATGCAATGAAAGAACTGAAAAATAAATTAATTACCATAGGAAACAGAGACAACAAGATAGAGAAAAGAATAAGTGATATCAAATATTGGAACATGGAAACAACACAGAAAGAAGATGGAGACTTTAGAGTCAATAGAACTGAAAGAACTCTATGAGAACTATCTGACATTTTAGAAAGAACAACATTAGAATAATAGTACTAAGCAGAAGGTGCAAAAGAGCGCTTATTCAAACAAGAAATTTACAAACCTATGAAAAAATCTGGAAATCCAAATTCAAGAAGAAAGTAGGACCCTGGCTACCTGGACCTCAGCAGATTTTCTCCAAGGCACATTATACTGAATATGTAAAAAATCAAAGGCAAAAAGAGAATTCTCAAAGCAACCAGGGAGAAAAAAAACAACAACTATAACCTTTAAAGGAAAGTCCATCAGGCTATCATCAGACTTCTCATTAGAAACCCTACAAGCCAGAAGAGAGGAAAATCAAATATTCAAAATTTAAAACAAGAGAAATTATCAACCAAGAATAATTTAGATATGAAGAAGGAATAAAGACCTTCTCAGAAATGCAGAAGCTGAGAGAATTCTCCAGCATGAGGATAGCATTTCATGAAATACTGAAGAAGCTTATTTGACCTGAAATAAAAAAATAAAAATCAATGGGAAAGAGTTGAAACAACAAAGAAATAAAATGGGAGTAAGTAATGGACATAGAATATTCTCACATAGAAATCATTACCCTAAATTTAAATAGAGTGAAATTACCAATAAAAAGGCACAGAGTAGCAGACTGGATGAAAGAAAAACAAAACAAAACATCTATATGCTGTCTCCAAGAGTTACATCTCAGCCATAAGAAAAAATACAGGCTCAGAGTGAAAGATTGGAAAACAATACTCCAAGCAAATGGCATCCAGAGAAAAGCATGAGTTGCCATATACATATCAGATGAAACAGAGTTCAGGATAAAAGAAGCTAGCAAGAGACAAAGATGAAAATTTCACAGTGATAAAAGAGACAAAACAACAATAAGACATGACACCCATTAATATATATGCTCCCAAACAAAAAGCACCAAAATTTACAAAGTAATTACTAACAGATCTAAAAAAAAAAAAAAGACAATAACACAATTATAGTAAGGAACATAAACACCCCCATAACAGCCAAGGATGATTTACCCAAACAAAATAAATAACGAAATATCAGCTTTAAATTATACATTTAAGCAACTGTTCACAATTGATATTTACAGGAACTTCATCCAATAGCATAAGACTATACATTCTTTTCAAGTGTGCATGGAACATTCTTAAGAATAGATCATATGCTGGAACACAAAAGTAGCCTCAGCAAATAAAAGGTGATTGAAATCATACCAAGTGTATTCTCAGACAACAAAGCTTTGAAATTAGAGATCAACTGCAGAAGAAAGCAGAATAAAATCACATATACATGGAGATTAAATAATATGTTATTTAAAAATGACTGGATCAAAGAAGAACAAAAAGAAGAGATTAAAGAGTACATAGAAACTAATCACAATGAAAATACAATGTATCAAAATTATTGGGAAAAGCAATAAAAGTGAAGTTTATATCTTTACAGGCCTATTTTAAGAAACAAGAAAAATCACAAGTGAACATCCTAACATCTCATCTTAAAGAAGTAGGAAAAACAAAACTGAAAAAAATCAAAGTCAGCAGAAAGAAAGAAATAATAAAAATTGGAGCAGAGCTAAGCAAAATTGAGAACAGAAAGTCATAGAAAAACTTAATGCAACAAAGAGCTGGTTCTTCAAAAAAATTAATAAAATTGGCAACCCCCTGGCTAGACTAATCAAAGGATGAAAAGAAGGAACACTTCCCTGGTGGTGTAGTGGCTTAAGGCTTCAGCACTGGTGCTGTCAACGCTGTGGTCTGGGTTCGATTCCCAGCCAGGGAACTACCCACATTAAAAAAAATAAATAAATTAAAAAAAAATTGCACAATTAAAAAGAAAAAGAAAGAAAAGGAACACAAATAACCAAAATTAGAAATGAATGGGGGAAATTATGACTGATACCCCAGAAATACAAAGATAATAAGAAAATATTATGAAGGGCTTTTTGTTACCAAATTTAACAATTCAGAAATAATAGACAACTTTCTAGAAACATATAGGCTACCTAGGCTGAACCAAGAAGAACTGGATAACCTAAACACATCAATCAATATTAAAAAAAAAAGTTAAAAAATCATCCAAAGCTTCTCTGAAGGCAAAAGTCCTGGAGCAGATGGTCTACCAAATGAGTCTTAACAATAATCCAAAAGAGAATAAGTGCCTGACTTCCTCAGACACATCCAAAACATTAAAGATGAGGTAATACTTTCCAACTCACTCTATGAAGCCAAAATTACCTGAATACCATAGCCTGATAAGACTAATATGCAAAAAAGAAAACTATACACAATATCTCTGATTAACACAGATGCAAGAATTCTAAACAAAATATTAGCAAATAGAATGAAACAATAGATCAAAAGGATTATATATCATGATCAAGTAGGATTCATCCCAAAAGCACAAAAATTGATCATCAGCAAACCTATCCATGTTATACACCTCATAAAATAAGAAAAAATTAATAACAATGCGTTCATATCAAATGATGCTGAAAAAGCATTGGACAGAATACAACACCCATTTATGATCAAAACACTGAATAAAATGGGTTTAGAAGGAAAATACCTCAACATACTAAAGGTCATATATAAGAAACCCTTAGCTATTATAATATCACACTGAATGAAGAGAAGCTGAAGCTCTTTTATCTAAAATCAGAAATAAGAAAGGGATGCCCCTCGTCACCACTGCTATTCAGTATAGTTCTGGAAGTTCTAGCCAGAACAATCAGGCAAGAGAAAGAAATAAAAAGCATCCAAATTAAGATAGAAGAAGTTAAACTATCATTTGCAGATAAAATGATTTTTTATAAAGAAAATTTCAAAGATTCTACAATAAAGCTAATAGAAACAATAGACAAATACAAGAATATTGCAGGATACAAAATTAATGTACAAAAATCAATTGAATTTCTCTATACAAACAACAGTCTTTCAGAAAAAGAAATGAGAGTATCAATTCCTTTTGCTATCACAACACAAATAATAAAATACCTGGGAATTAACAAAGAAAGTAATGGACTTATGAACAGAAAAGTATAAGACACTATTAAAAAAATTAAAGAGGTCTCAAAGAAATGGAAAGATTTTTAATGTTCACTGATCAGAAGAATTAACATTGTTAAAATGGCCATATTACCCAAAACAACATACTAATTTAATGCAATTTCCATCAAAATCTCACAAACATTTTTTCACAATATAGATAAAAATATTTTCAGATTCTTATAGAACAATGTAAGACCTTGAATAACCAAACCAATCCTACATAAAAAAAAGAAGACTGGAGATATCACTGTCCCCAATTTCAATTTATACTACTGAAAGCATCAACAATTGTAACAGATTTGTATTGGCAAGAAAACAGACACACAGTACAATGGAATAGAATTAAAAAACCCAGAATTAAATCCACAAATATATGCACAAATAATTTTTGATACGGAAGTGAAAAAATGCAATAGGAAAAAAAGTCTCTTCAGTAAATGATGCTGAAAAACTGAAGAAAACTGAAAAACAATATGGAAAAGAACAAATCTGAACTGCGAACTGTCACCATATACTAAAATTAATTCAAAATGGATTAAAGACATCCACTAAGACCCAAAACAATAAACTGTATAGAAGAATACATTGATATTTAACTTACAGACTTAGGGTTCAGGAAGGACTTCATGAACCTGAACTCAAAGGCAAAAAAAGTAAAACCAAAAATAAATGAACGAGATTATATTAAATTAAAAAGCTTCTGCACTGCAAAAGAATCAGTCAACAAAGCAAAGAGGCAACCAACCAAATGAGACAAACTGTTTGCAAACAACCCATCTTATGAGAGACTAATACCTAAAATATTAAAGAACACCCATGACTCAACAACAACAACAACAAAAAAACAATACAATTAAAGAGTGGGTAGAGGATTTGAAAAGACTCTTCACCCATGAAGAAATGAAATTGCCACAAAAAAATTGAAAAAATGCTTTTCCTCATTAACTATCAGGGAAATGCAAATGAAAACCACAATGAGATACCACCTCACACCTGTTAGAATGGCTGTTATCAACAAGACAAGGAATAACAAGTGCTGGAGAGGATAAGGAGAAAAAGGAACTCTGGTACACTGCTGGTGGAAATGCAAATTAGTACAACTACTGTGGAAGGCAGTGTGGAGGTTCCTCAGACAATTGGGAATGGAGTTACCTGTGGGCAGCATTTAAGCCAGAGGCCAGGTCTATTGAGAGAAAATGGGTTTAGCAAGGCTGCCTACGAACTTGGCATCTGAGGTTCAGGGATCTTGTGGGGCTGCCCAGAACTTGGTGAATAAGGACACTGCTCAGGATGTGGTTTCTGGTTGACTAAGGGGAAGGAGGAAAGCAACATGGCCTGAGGAGGCAGAGGAATCATAAACAGGATGAAAGGATGGGGGTGGGCAACATAGTTTTGCAATTAAGAAGTTACACTCCCTGTTGTCTTTGGATATAAAATAAACCCGCTGCAGACAAGAAGGGTCTCTGTGTCTCCATCAGAGCACAGGGAACCACCCGGTCTCTTATTTACTATCTGTTATGTCCGTGTGTGTGTGTGTGTGTGTGTGTTTCTTAATTCCCTTGCCTCCCCTCCAGTTCTGTTCTCCCTGCACTGGTCACGGTGCAGTTACCATATGATATGGCAATCCCCGTTTTGGGTATTTACCAAAAAAGCTGGAAAACTTTTGTCCGCAAAGACTTATGTACCCCAATATTCATCACAGTGCTGTTCACGGTGGCCAAGTCATGAAACCAATCAAAGTGCCCTTTGATAGATGACTGGATAAAGAAGCTGTGGTACATATACACAATGGAATATTACTCATTTGTAAGAAAAGATGAAATACTGTCATTTGCAACAAAATGAATGGACCTGGAGATCATCATGCTTAGTGAAATAAGCCAGACAAAAAACACCAAGAACCATATGACTTTACTCATGTGGAATATAAAACTGAAAGCAACAAAGAAATGAAAACTCATGGACACAGTCAATAGTTTAGTGGTTACCTGAGGGTAAAGGGGAAGGAGGGTAGGAGAAGAAGAAAGGGAAGTCAAATATATGGTGATAGAATGAGAAGTGTCTCTGTGGCGAACACATAATGCAGCACATAGAAGATGCATTGTAGAATTGTACTCCTGGAATCTATGTAATTTTTGCTAACCAATGTCACCCCAATAAATTTAACAATAAAAAGTATTTTAAAAGTCCAGTGTTTATCAAACAGACAAATAAACAAGAAGAATAGTCACATCAACAAAAGAACTACAATAAAAAAGACAATAAAAGTAGATTCATAGGTGATCTAGTTGTCAGTTTTCATTCATAACTTTAAAATAATCACAATTAATATGGTAAAGAATAGATTGAATAATTGACATTTTAAGTAGAGATTTGCAATCTATACAAAGGAAATAAATGAAAATTTATTGAATTTTAGCATTGAATAAGATAGTATTTTAAATTAAGAGTGTATAAATGGGTATAACAAAAGTTAGAACAGTAGATGATAGAATTTTGAGAAGTAAATTACAGATTAACAGAAAAATATAAAGACTGCATCACTGAAAAAAATGAAAAACATATGAGAGAGTGAAAAAATATAAAAAGCATGTAATTGAGTTCTCAAAAATAGAGGAGTGAGAAAACCATTAAGGGCAGAAATAGTATTTGAAAAGATAATGGTCAAGAATTTTCAAATGTTCAGAGATAAAATTAGGAAGAGCTACCAAAAGAAATAGTATAAACACACACAGAAACACTAAATAAATAAATACATTTTAATAAAACTGACTAAATCCAATTAAAGTGAAAATCTTAAAAGCACCCACAGATAAAAAACATACACACACACACACACACACACACACACACACACACATATAACAGTAACAATGAAATTGACAACTAACTTTTCAGAAGTCAGAATCTTGAAGATGACATTTAAAATTTTTTTCTCATTTGTAACATTTTTTGTAGAGTCCCCCAAGAGCTAATCATACAATATTGCATAATAATTATACATAGAAAAAAGAGTTCTTTACATTAATAGAGTTTATCAGACTAATCCTTCAAAGCTAATAGATTTCTGCAAAAAGAAGTCAAAGAACAGACACTGCCTAAAGCTAAGCTGAAATTAGAAGGGAAAGACATGTCTGAAGCACATGACTGGATCCACAGAAAACATTTAATGTATAACAATCCCACAATGAAGAAACACATGTTAACATACCTTTTAAAGATGTACTGCTTACACACTCTGGCCATTTCCTATGTCCATTTGTTTGTTCTTAGCTTTTATTATCTATAACTTCAATAGACTCTCCATTAATCAGAACTCAAGCAACTGGCACTCTTAAGCAACCAGAAAATTGTTTTGCTGGTTGCTTGAAATTATGCCGGTTGTGTGAGAGTTTCAGTTGCTTGAATTCTGGTTAATAAAAAGTTTATTTACATTTATCTGGCATCAACCATTCTCATGGGTGCTGGGTAACTGAGAATCTACCGTGAAATGTTTTAGTTTTTCTCCCATTTTCTAAACAATGAGCTGTAATTGATTTATTTGTTCTTGTTTTTCTCACATATGCTTTACAACATATGCTTCCCCTGCTCTTGGTTAATGAAAATAATTACATGGAACAGAAGTTCAATGCCCCCTTTTTTTTTCCATCACAATTATCTATGTCCATGTTCCCTGTGCTGGCTTCCACTCTTAGTGGATCAATAAGCTCCATGAGAAATGGTCAGCAGGAGAAAGTTTAAACCACTTTTAGCTGAGAGTCTTTTTGTATTCAATTCTGAACTTAAAATAGATCCCCCACTTTTCTTGCTAACTGCATCCTGGGAAACACCAAACTCTAGTACCTATACTTGAGATCCTCAATATCTAACCACTGTATGCTTTCCACCAGCCTTCAGAATTGAGAAAGAAGTAGTAAAGAAAAAAAAGCACACACACATAAGAAAAGAGAGGGCTATTAATAAAAACTAAAGAGAATGAGTTGGAAATTTTATTTTATGGAGACCAATCTATTGTAAATTTTATCAACCAGCTATTATGTACAGGATACTATCTAAATATTCACAAGAAGTCTATAAATAGTTATTTACATTTGATTTCTCATTGTCTTATCCAATTTACAAGTCAACTTGGAGGAAACCAGAGTCATTGAACCTAAAATATTTTGCTCATTTACCAAAATGATGATAGTGCAAACTTTTTCATTTTTTTTTCTTCTCCACTTTACTGAATGGCTGCTCTTGTTTCAGTAAGCACACATATATATTTAAAAACTTAGGAACTGTATCTCTTAAAAACAATAATAGACAAAGCACAATATTGATGTCAGCATAGGTGCCTTCAAAAAAGTGAAAGTGGTCATATGTTGAAAAGAGTAAATGCTCACTTTCTGTTTAAGTTATTCATGTTCACAGCAGAGGTGGGTTGTTATTTTATATTTTTAATTTTATAAAAATTTTTTGAGGCAGCTATATGTACCAACACTAAGTTATGGTGATTGTATTTCATGCACTGTGCATGTATCTTACTATATTTTGTATAGATTATCAACACCTTTCCTGTTTCTTTCACCTAGTAAACACACTTCTCAACCCAATTACAACTAAAAATTTCTTACATAACTGAAGAGAGCCTAAAGAGGATAAATGCTGCCCCTCTAGTTTATTGTCTGGTACAGAGTAATTAATTATCCAGAGAATAGTAGTAATTATTTTTATAATGTTTTTTATTTAATAATTTCTGTGTACTTAAGTATTTAAGTGTTGGCCAAAATTCTGGCCAAATTTAATTATTTATTTTATTGATAACAAATGAAGATAAATTTCATGACAGGAGATTTCAGCCAGAGGTTGGTATATAACGATTACTCATTTTTGTTTATTGTTTTTTTAGGAAGGGAAGGGGTTTACCAATTGATGTTAAACAACAATTAGATAATGCATTAAATTTAGACCTCTATTAACATGTTTTAATCTTTTGCTTTGTGAAGGTTTTGCTTTCTTCAAATTCTGAGCAATATTTCATGCTCAATTTTACAGAGAACAAAAATAAAAGACCTTTTTTTTCACACTAAAGAAAATGCTTGCAGAATAATTAGTCACCTCACATTTCTCCAAAGCGGACATACAGATAGCCAATAGACACATGAAAAGATGTTCAACATCACTAATCATTAAAGAAATGCAAATCGAAACCACAATGAGATACTATCTCATGCCTTTCAGAATAGTTTTCATCAATACATCAACCAATAGCAAATGTTGTCAAGGATGTGGAGAAAAGGAAACCCTTTGGTACTGGTGGTGGGACTGCAAATTCATCCCACCACTACGGAGAAAAGTATAGAGGTTCTTTAAAAAATTAAAAATGGCAGTACCCTATGATCCAGCAATTCCACTTCTGGGTATTTATCCAAAGAAATCCAAAAAACTATATGCACCACTATGTCTATTGCAGCATCATTCACAATGGCCAAGATATGGAAACAACCTAAATGCCCATCAATGAATGATTAGATAAAGAAGCTGTGGTACACTTATACAATGGAATATTACTCAACCATAAAGAAAAATGAAATCTTACCTTTTGTAACAACATGGATGCAACTAGAAAATCTCATGCTAAGTGAAATTAGTCAGATTGAGAAAAACAAATGCCATATTATTTTACTTAAATGTAGAATCTAAAGACCAGAATAAACAAACAATTTAAAATAGAAAAAAATTAATAAAAAATGGGCAGATCATTATGCTACGTGAAATAAGCCAGATAGAGAAAACCAAGAACTACTTGATTCCACTCATATGTGGAACACAAAATTGAAAGCAACAAAGAAACAAAACTCGTGGACACAGTCAATAATTTAGTACTTACCTGAGGGTAAGAGGGGAGGTGGGTGGGGGAGTAAGGACAGGGACACAAATATATGGTGATGGAAAGAGAACTGACTCTGGGGGATGAGCACATAATACAACACATAGAGGATGTAATGTAGACTTGTAGGCCTGGAACCTATATAACTTTTACTAATCAATGTCACCCCAATAAATTTAACAATAGAAAAGGTCAACATATAGGAAAATGTAAAAAATAAAAAAAGAATGAGTCAATTCAATCAATTTTATAATCTATTTTGGGACATCATCTTTCTTAATAGACACTTTCTTTTTTCTTTTGTTTTCTTTTTTCTTTTTTCGTTTTTTTTTTTGAGTGAAGCAAGTATTGTTAATTATTGAGAGAGTATCAGGAGACCTGGACAGGAAAAACTAATCAATGATTTTCTAGAACAGTCTGTAAGTTAACTGATTTAACTTTATGAATTTACCCTAATTTCTGTAGACAGCATTGTGAACAAAACAGTTGTCATCACCAACTTGAAATTTGTAGTTAAATGAAGTGGCTAAATATTAATGTTTTACAAATAACTAAAAGAGTACAATGCATTGATAAAGATTGTTAGTGGAACTTCCCTGGGGTCTCAGGGAAATGCAGATGTGAATGTGTCTTTTTGGAAATTTACACATGATTCACATCACTGTCTTGATTCTTGCTACCTAGTAAACTACCATTCACCCTCCACAAAGCAGTTCTTTTGAAAACTTGTTATTAGAATCTCCTGTACAGACACTGCTTATAATACATGCTTACTGTGGAAATTTATGACACTGGGTTGTCATGAGATACCATTTTCCATGCACATCTGTATTAGATTGTGAACTGCATGAGGGCAAGCAAGTGCCTTCAGTGTTTAGCACACAGTCAGACACAGAAAACACTCTTAAAACATATTTATTAAATTGAATGACCACAGTGTGTATTCAGCATAAAGAAATGAAGATTGTTAGCTCCTATAGTTTTAATTTCCAAGGCTACTGTATATTAGAATGAACACAGAAATAATACTGAGCATCAAAGGGCAAATAAAATTATATAGGTTTCAGGCCTACAAGTCTACATTACATCCTCTATGTGTTGTATTATGTGTTACTTAAGAGCAGGGAGAAAATTTTAAACTTTAGGAGGTGTGGTTACCTAACAGAGATACAAATAACTTGTCTGGGTGGGAAACATTTGTGTATAAAATGATTCTCATGTGCTTGTTTTTATTAGCAATGGTCTCAAGTGTTTTTCTTAAACTCATGATTATTTTTTTCTAGACTTTCTTTTCTGTAAGCCTTTGAAATATCAGCCAGCTCTTCTGATGGGCATTAGCATTACAAGCTTTCTCAAGAATGATATTTCCTCCTAGTCTCTGATGTTCCTCACAGATGGTATATCTTAACATGAACTACTTTATGAAAGGTGACATTTTCTTAGAAGGTGTCTGAAGGGTGGGTTAAAGGCTTCCTCATAATATTTTTCTTCTACAGGCCATATTTTCATAATTCCAACTGATAACTTAGATATACCATGTTGCTTCACTGGAAATCCACTGTGAAGCAGTTTAAAATTTTTGCTTCGTAGACTGGTTTAAATAAATCACTTCTACTTTGATTTAAATTTTTATTACCATCTAAAAAATAATCTTTCTGACAGTTTCCAGAATTGAAAGAAAATAACTCATTTTTTCTCAGCATGTGTATGTATACATGTATATATACTTGCATACATGTCTAATTATATGCTTCATGTACTTCAACATAACACAAGTTATCAACATGTGTCACTGCTATTATTTAGCACAAAAGTGTTTGTTATAGAAATTGAAAAGTTAAAGAAATATAGAACACAAAAACTGTGTGAGTGTGTGTGTGTGTGTGTGTGTGTGTGTGTGTGCCTTAAAATTTTTGGGAAAATAGAAAAAATAAAATTATTTTGTCTCTATATTTTTAACTCTGAAGTTATTTAAAATATTCATTTAAAAGATTAATTTATAAACAGACATTCAATGTCCTATGGAGATAGCTTCTGGTAATGTCAAAGGTTTTCCAGTTGGATTCTTGGTATAGTACTAATCTCCAACCTTTTTTTTTTTGCAATAATTCTGACACCACTACCATATGGGAGGGGTTTTTCTGGGTTCTGATTTTAATTTGTCTATTTTTTTTTCATTTTTTTACTGTGGAGCAATAGATGCTTGTCCCTAGCCTATTAGTTCCTTTTCTTCACAGCCTCAGCCTTACAAAATTTGTCTCACTGTCATCTGAAAGGACACTAAACACTACATTATAAACTTTCACTGAACAACTAAAAAGTGAACTGAGCCATTGGTCCTGAGGCATTAAGACTTCATTGGGTCATTCATGGCTAAATTATCATTTTAGAAAACATTATTTAGAGAGAAAAACTAATTGCAAGGGTAGAAAAAAAAAAGGCATGTTGGAAAACCAATGATCCTTTATACACTGAATATTAAGATTCAATACTTACTTCAATTGTCCTTGCAAATCTACAGAGAAAAACAAAATGTCCCTACCAAAATAGGACATAGGATACAGGGGTTCAAAATATTATGAAATAAACTTTAAAAATATCTAGAACACTAAATTCAATAGCCCTTATGAAAACCAGAAAGCATTTGTTGATAAAACTAAAGTATGAAGAAAAAATTATAAGTGTATAAGTAATTTAAATTCAATTCAGATAGAAAATGTAATAGAATCTTTAGAAATTCAATTAGTCACTTAATTGCAACTTTAAAGACTCACAATAACCATGAGAAGCTATGCATTAACTAGAGTGTATAGCAAATGGATTTTATACGATTAGTTAGAATGGGCCAATTTCAGGCCTGGATGTTAACTATTTTAATCATTTAAATGTATTATTTTTCTTCATGTCTATAATTTTCATCTTTCCTCTCATGATCAACAATCAAAAGTGTATCTGTTTATCAAAGAGTGTATAGAAGATTATTTTTTTTTACTCTTATTGATGCTTGTATATTTGTACTGGCAGCATGCTGAGGTAGAAATAACTTTGCATTTTAAGTAAAGTTTAGTAATCTCAATTCTATAGTGTTACCATATGCAAATAAGAACATTACTTATTCTTTTTCTGTATCATTTTGTTTAGAAATGAAAGATCAGAGAACAAAGACGATAAAATCAGACATACTGAGATATCATTGTCTCAGTCATCTATTTATGAGAATCACCCTGTGCTCCTTGGTTCTCCTGTGTCTTCACATTCAGTCAACTTTAACTCCTTCAGGAAAGTAAATGAGCAAGGGGGGGAGGGTTAATACATAATTTAATCAACTAAATAATTATTTAATTTGCTTATCAGGAAATACTTTTAGTCTCAAAGTTCTTCACATTTATTTGTTTTTTATTTCATTGATAATTAGTAGTATCTTATTTTAAATAATTGTTCCCTTACTTTTGGAACATTCCAGTAATTTTAAAACAATTTTCTTGAATATAGTCTCTCCTACACAAACACCTAAGTAACAAAATTTTATCAGATTAATTTTGCTATACTCTTCATTATGATTATCTGTTTAAAAAATTTAATAGTTCTCTATTATCTAGTAATAAAATTTGAGGTGATTAGCTTTACATTGAGTGTTCTTCAACACCAGAACCCAATGTAATTCATTGGCCTTGTTTTCAGATACTCACCAGTAGCAAAATAGGTCTTCACAATAGGTTAGTAGACTACCTAGCCACAAAATAACCTTTTAGATTACATGAGCTATTAAACTTGACCTATATAGAAAATATAAATAAACAAAGTGCAACCTTATTTTTAAAGAGAGTATTCAACGTCTAAAGATTGAATCCTCAGTCAAATAAATTTGTTTTGGTATATGCTGAGTATATAGAGGGTTAAAAGAAAATGTGCGAGAGATGAATGTTAGGAATTTAGCTGAACTCTTGCTATGAATATAAACAGCACAATATTTGAGCTAGGTAATGTCTAGAGAAAGCTACAGGCCAAGAAAAATTCAGATTCTGTAGGTTTGGAAGCTGATAGGTGATCACCTTTAAGTTAGACACCCCATCCGTTTTTGTATCACCCAGATTCTGATACATGTTTCTCAGTAAAAATAGATTAAATAAATAAATGAATGGCTTAACATATCATAATGTGGATGTTCTTGCCAATTTTCTTAGATATTAGGTTGGACTTTTCTTGGGCACCCAAGATGCAGGAGCCACTGACTGATTGGGTATTTTGGAAAACGTCGGTGTTGAGGTCATCTGGAAACTCTAGGCAGGATAGTGAGGATAGCTACTGCCTAAGCACTGTAAGACAGTGCTTGTAAGTTAGATAATTCTGTGATGCTAATGTAATAAAAAGACAAATATAAAATACCAAAAAGGGAAAATGTTATCAATAAAATCTAAATGTAATAGCAGCTATCTTTGGTTGTATATGTCCAGCACCAAGCAAAAGAAGCAATGACCACAAGACAATTCAGTAAGTCAGTTATCACAGCCTTGTTCATATACCTTTCAAGACTATTTACCTCCCCTTTGTCAGATTTTACATTCAACAAGCAAATTTCTAATGACTGAAATGCTGGAGTAAAAATTGCTGCCAAAAAGAGGATGCTCCTCAGAAAGGGCAAACACACAAAGTATTAATATCTTGGTTGTAAAAAAAGGTTGACCAGACAGTATCATTTTAAACAGGACAAGAGTACTGCCCTGTTTTAAATAGGGTATATGGTCAGCCTAGTCTCTCTGGGTTAAATTTAAAGTGTCAATAGGCTGGCCATATGTACAATTAGAATGGAACCATACTGTTGTTTCCTGGTTCATTTAAAATGATATATCTGGTTAGCCTATTGAAAAAGCAACATCTCTTATTATTATAAAGGGAACATATTTAGTCTTATAGGAAGAGTTTTATCCATCTGTGTATGTTAATACACTTTTTTTATATTTAATTTTGGATCTGCAAGTTTTATTTAAAGACACAGGACACAGCTTTGCAAGTTACGAGGTCATGTGATTCACTGAACCATATCAGCAGCTTACTCCCTGCCTTTCGTCTGTCCTCCCTCCTCACCACTCACACTGGGATAAATATCTCTCCAGGATAAATATCTCTAGTTTTCATCCTCTCATCCTTGTTTTATACAATATTAAAGACAATGACTGCTAGTTAGGTCAAATGTGAAGAGGCTTCTTTCTAAGGTTAAGTAATGAGAATTGAGAAGAAAACAAATCTTCAGTGCATGTCATCTCAGGAGGGTCTGAGAGACAGAATATAGACATTTCAGGAAGAAATAGTAGATGGGCCCAAGGTCACAGCTGGAGCAGTGCACAGCTCACTAGTTTAAGTTTCTGTTGAGTAGTATTCTCTTAGTAAAGGCAGCTGAAGGAACTGAGTAAAAACAAAGACATTAACAGAGACATTAATCCTCTGTTACAACAGTCTTGGTTTACATTTTGTGGTTTATTAAAGGTAGTTTTCTGAATTATTTCTTTCTAAGGGGCTTTTTAAAATTTTAATGCTGGGATAAGACATATTTCTACTTCCTTTAGATGTTTTATCTTATTAGATATTGGAATCTAATAATTTTGTACCCAAAGAGTTATGGCTACTTTTATAATTGGCATATCTATCAAAGCTACAACCATCTGGAGTGATGTCCTGCTACTGTGCCCAGCAGAGTCCATCACTGAATACATTAAGCTTACCCTTATTATGCAGAGCTACTTCCTGAAGTATGTAACTTAAGTAATCATTATTGAATAAGTGTTCAGATTAGTTATAGAGTTTATGTAGATTTAGGCTAGCATGTTATAGTTTTTGGCTGGATCAGTAATAAGCTTATGTAGAGATTACTAAATTCATATCACTTCATTTTTGTGTTCTTTGTGATCTCTCTATACTAGGCTATGTATAAAACCAGAGAAATAGTTGGTCTTCTATATTGTAATTATAACTAATACTGGATAATGCAAATGACAGACAAGATGGGGAAGGGGTTGAGGAGAGGGCCTATTGCTGGTGGCTGTGGAAATAGAAAAAAAGAATGTTATCATACAGCAATAGCTAGGGTCAAGGATGGTATAGCTTCATAAAAATTTAATGGGTCAGTAGAGCTGGGGAAATTTAAAAATTTAATATAATCTTGTGAAAATCCTGGTAGATTTTGTAGTTATCAACAATCTGATTTTAAAATTTGTGGGAAGAAAAATATTTACAGTTGACACTTGAACAACATATGTTTGAACTGCATGGGTCCAATTATATGAAGATTTTTTTAATAAATATACAGTTGGCACTTTGTATTCCTGGGTTTTACATTCTTAGACCCAAAAATTGCAGATGATAAACAGCATTTTCATTTTATAGGTAAGAGTTTGTGGATGCAGAGAGATAACTATATGCATTGTTCTACAACATTTTGTAAGTTCCTTGAGTAAACATAAATTTGGGAACCTCATGGGTCCTGGAACCAATCTTGGGCAGATAACAAGGAATGAATGTAGTTAATAAATTTTTGAGTATGTAGGGGTCAGTGTCTTTAACCCTTATTTTCTTCAATGGCCTATTGTATATTGAAATATAATAAAGTTGTAGGACTCACACTACCTTATTATATCTTATTATATACATATATTATATCTTATTATAAAGCTGTAGCAATCAAGGGAGTATGGGATTGGTGAAAGACTAGACACAAAAACACTAATTTGAAAAGATATATGCACTTCTGTGTTCATTGCAGAATTATTTACAATAGTCAAGATACAGAAACAAAGTACTCATTGGTAGATGAATGAATAAAAAATATGTGGTGGATATATGTAATTAAATAATTCTCAGCAATATAAAAATAAAATAAAATCTCACCATTTGTGACAACATGGATTGACCTAAAGGATACTATGCTAAATGAAGTAATTCAGGGCAAGACAAAAGCCATATGATTTTACTTATATGTGAAATCTAGAAAAAACAAAAAAAAGAAAGCAATGCAAATAAAAAAACAAAGTAAAACAAAAGCAAACTTATAAAAAAACAGAGATCTAACTAATGGTTGCCAGAGGGAAGGGATGTGAGGGAATGAGTGAAAAATGTGAGATGGAATATAATAATTAACATTGTGATTAATTTACATGATGATAGATGGTTACTACTAGATTTAGTGTTATGATCACATCACAAGGTATATAAATGTTGAATCACTATATTATATAACTGAAACTAATATAATAATGCATGTCAACTATATTTTAAAAGAGCATAGACACAAACACCAGCAGAACTAGAGTCCAAAAATATGTCCACAGAAATATCATCTATTTTTGACAAAATGCAAAAACAAGTCAAAGAATAAAAAAGAGTGTTTTTAAAAAATAGTGTTAGAAAACTTCTATATCAATTTGAAAAAAACTTAAACCTATTCTTTATGTCTTATATTCAATTAATTCAAAATGAATCATAAACATACAGATAAATTATCAAAAGTATGGAATTCTAAAAAAAACTATCTGTGACTTGACTTAAGTATAAGTTCTATATAACTCCAAATCATGATGATCAATTAAAGTGGTCTAGTGGTTAGGTTTCTGTGCTCTCACTATTGTGGCCTGGGTTTGATCCTTGCTCAGAGAACCACCCTCCTTCACAAAAAATAATAATTTGGATTTTTCTAAATTTAAAATTTTATGCTATGCAAACAACTGTGGTCTCAGCATAAAAAGACAAGCTAGAGAGTAGAAGAAAATATTTGCAAATTATGTAATTGCCAAAGAACTTATATGCAGATACAATGGAAGACTTTTAAATAGTCAACAATAAAATTCAATTAGGAAATGGACAAAACACTTCGATGAACACTTTACAAAATAAGATAAATGCGTAAAAAATGAACACATGAATGATGATCAACATTACCAAATGCAAAAACCACGAAGAGATTGCAGTAGACACCTATTAAAATGACTAAAATTACACTGACATATGTATATAGGTCTGACATTACACAGTATTGATGTCCATGCCGAACAAGTCGAAGTCCCATACATTGCTGGTGAAATTAAAAAATGAGGCAATCACTTAGATTAAAAAAAAATTGATAGTTTTTTATATAGTTAGACATACATTGACCATATAATCCAACAAAACTTCTCTAACTATTTAATCAAGATATATAAAAATTTTATGTTTATATAGCACTTACATGATATTCTGGAAGCCAGATTTGGAACTGGAGAGCATCCGATTATAGGGTAGCATGGGGAAATTTTGGGATGAGCAACTCACGAGGCTTATGGTACTGGATAGATGATACTATGCATTTATCAAAACACATAAAGCTGTTGCCAGTTAGAATTAAATTTGCTTTACATAAATTTAAAAAATTAAACAATTTTAAGAAACAATGGATTGGCAAACAACGTCTATTTTTGCTTAGTTTAATTATAAAGGCCTATAATTATAATATCTGAATTAACTGATAGTCCTGCAGACAAAAGTGTTATTGAAAGTTTACAGGGTCCATGAGATTGATGGGAGCAAAGAAAAGGTAAAAAAACTAGATTGACATGTATTGAGAACTAGTATGGCCTGAGCTCTTTTCTCTGTTATTCATACGAACAATTTATGCCCATATTGATGAGTATCAGTACCCTCATTTGATTAATAATTAAATTGAGACCTGTGCAAAGAATAAAAAAAACTTTCTGAAGATATTCTGCTTCTACATGCAGAATTTATCACACTGAGCCAGGCCTGCAGTTCAGGGACATAAAAACGAAGAATCCATAAGAAGGCACTGAACAAAATTAAACAATGTATTTTTGTTTTCCAGTGATGACTCTAAACAGTTTTGGAGACATGATACAGAAACATTGGCTGACTAATAATACAAATGCATGGAGTTAAATACGCTAATCAAATTCATTGTGATACAGAGACTGATTAGTGCTTTATATATTGAATGGTATATTCAAAATATCACTCCAGGATTGTAATATAGGAACAAGTAAACACTTAAAATTGAGCAGGTGTTAACATAAAAATGTGCACTTTTAGTTCAAAAAACAATTGTAATAGCAGAGAGTTTGTTACTAACATTCAGCAAGAATAAAATAAGCATATATAATGTATTTTGTTTTACTAAGTGCTTGTATGTATCTTTTTAAAAAGGTTATTAAAATATAGCTAACATACAATATTACATTAGTTTAATGTGTACACCATGGTTTTCTGCATTTATAAACCTAAAAAAGTGATCATTATGGTAAGTTTAGACAACATCTGCTCCTGTACCACACTATCACAATATTATTGACTATTTTACCTATTGTGTATATTACATCACCATGACTTATTTATTTTATACCCAGAAATTGGAACCTCTTATTCCCCTTTATCTTTTGCTTCCTTTTGGAATCTTTCAATTATAGCTGATGCTCAATATTAATTTTATATTAATTTCAGGAATACAGAATAGTGGTGAGACACTTACATAATTTAAGAAGTGATCCCCTGACTAATCTAGTATTCTCTTGGCAGTATACATTATAGTTATTACTATGTTACTGACTATTTTCACTATGCTTTACATCCCCATGACTATTTGGTAGTTACAAAATAGTCATGGGGATGTAAAGCATGGGGAATATAGTCAATACTCTTTATACCCTGCCCTTCATCCTCCTTCCCATCTATCACCCTGATAAATCTAGTAACCATCTGACATCTTACTTAGTTATTATATTGACTATTCTTCTTATGCTATGACCTACATCCCCATGACTACTGTAGTAACCAATTTGTACTTCTTAATTCCTTCCACTTTTGCCCACCCTAACCCCCTGCTATCTGACTACCATTAAAATGTTTTCTGTATCTATGAGTTTGTTTCTGTTTTATTTGTTCATTTTGTTCTTTAAATTTCTCATATAAGCAAAATCATACTGCATTTGTCTTTCTCTGTGTGATGTACTCCATTCAGCATAATACCCTCCAGGTTCATTTATGACACCCCAGTTAGCTATAACCTTTTCTCTTTTGTTACTGAGAAATATTTCATTGTATATATGTACCACATCTTCTTTATCTATTCATCCATCAAAAAGCATATAGGATGCTTCCAAATCTTAGCTATCCAGAAAAACTATCACTTAGAATTAAAAGACAGATAGAAATCTTCCCAGGTGAGAGAAAGCTAAAAAGTTAATCACCACCAAACCACTATTATGAAAAATCTTTGGAGGACTTTGTTAAGAAAAAGAAAAAATATTAAAAATATGAATAATATAATGGTGGTTATACATATATATGTATACACACACACACACACACCACACACACACACACACACACACACACACACACACACACACACACATATATAATCAATTACTTTAAATGTAAATGTACTAACTGCTCCAGTCAAAAGATGTCGTGGCTGAATATGAATAGATAAGAAAACAAGACTTTTACATATGCTGCCTACAATAGACTCACTATGTTAAAAGATACACATAGACTGAAAGTAAAAAGATGGGAAAAAGATATTTCATGGAAATAAAATAAAACAACAAAAAAATAAACATGGGGTAGCAATACTAATCCAAGCAAAATAAACTTTAAAACAAAGGCTATAACAACATAAGAAGAACCCAGTAATTGCACTTCTAGGTCTTTATTTGAAGAAACTCAAAATGATAATTTGAGGAGGTGTGTACATTTGTCCGTTTATTGCAGCATTATTTACAATAGCCAAGATATATCTGTATCTTATAAATTTCACAAAATTAAAAGAAAAACAGATAGGTATCAATGTTGAATTCAAAACAAGTTATGGGAACACAAATCTCTGTAACTTTGTTGGTCAAATTGTAATATGATCAATGTGTTGGCTATATATATGAGGGCTGTCCAGGAAGTACTCAGTTGTGTAAAAAAAAAATAGAGGCATTTATGGCTGGATTATTTCTGGACAGCCCTCAAATACTCCATCTCATACTGTGTTAGTGGATGTATAAAATAGAATTAATGGAGATGTTGGATCAGTTTCTCTGCTGTATTCAGCTATATTATTGATGCAGCTTTTGAATTGATTGTGCATGTGCATGTGCGTGCGTGTGTGTGTGTGTGTGTGTGCGTGTGTGTGTGAGTGCATGTTTTGACAGCTGCTAAAATCTAGAGGGCAAATAACAGCATTTCTTCTGGAAATAAGAAATTAGCAAGATGGTAAATTTCAGTTTTCTGTTAAATTCAATCATTATTTCAATTAATAATTATTTAGGGTGTATTATGTATGTCTGTAAAAATTTCCAGGGCTAGAGTTACAGCAGTAAATAACAAAATAAAATAAAGATGATGCAACCTGCCATTTGGCACTGCTATCAAGATTCAATACATTTAGTTATTATAAATATTCAACCATTACCAAGTATTAATACTCACTGACAGAAATGAACAAGTTAAGATAAATATATATTTTATATTCTGATGGCTTATAAAAACTTCATGTAATGATATTGTTTTGCCGACACAGAATTAAACAATTTGGCTGGCCTAGACTGTTACTTCAAATATGAGTTTGGGCATTTTTAGTGAAAAATCCATTAAAACGTCTCTTTCTGATCAGTGACTCATTCTAACTGCATTGCATGGCTGGCAAATTTAGCAATTTAAAGCTATTTTAAACTGATAGCAAGAAATAGCATTTTTTAAAAAATGGCCTGTATGCATTGTCAGGTCTCCATAGAGGGCTGTATTCTGTGGTGTGGGAACTAACCCTCCCAGTGGCAAGCAGCTACTGAATACCAAGGCAGGGCACCTCATGGAAATCTGACACAGAAAAACAGTCTGTGCAGACCACACAGAGGGAGAATTAGAATCTCTTTAGCCAAACTGAGAAGTCATAAAAAATAAGAACCTGGTCAACCATGCTCAAATACTAGCCAGAAAAGAATAACTTAAAAAGGTAAGAAACAAAGATAAATGCAGCTTCTCTGGAAAAAATAAAAAGGGCTTATATTAACCTGCCTCCAATAACAAAGAGAGGCAAATTGAAAAATTTTAAGAATAAAAAGGCAAATTGAAAGTCTATTTTAGTAAATTTCACACAAAAGGGACAATGTTATGCCCTGATTATTTCTATGTAATGTCAAGTTGCTCCTCTGGGTTGGTTTTTCAGCTAGGGGTAAAACAAAAGGATAGTTCTGGATTTTTGCCTTTTAATAAGATTTTTCAATGTGCTTAGAAATACATCAGCATATTTATCATTGAGTCAGAAAATCAAACCATGAATTTAACTGAAATGAGGTGATTGAGACACATGTCCATATTATATTATACGTGCCTCACTACAGCTCTTTTGGAATCTTAACACTTTCCTCACAAATCTCAAACCATGTCTGGAAGAACCTCTCAGTAAACATCAGTAGCTACTTTTGTTTAGACTTGTATTTCCATTTATCAGTCATTTACCGAGTACCACTTGGCAGGCACTGCAAATCCTTACTTGTTGAGATTACATCGCTGCTTCCTTCAAGTTGTTTACTCATTAATGGAATGGAAAGAGAAATTTACAAATAATTGCAACGTACTATGGTAAATTGTAAATTTTATGATAAATTTTATCTCTAACTGTGTAATGGCAGTAGTGGGTCATTAGAAGTCTTTCTCAAAGATTAAATGTTGAAGAAGACAAAATGGCAACTGGAGAGGAGGTCCCTAAAGCCTCTCCCAGAAAACACAATTCAACGGCCATCCAGGAGCCAAGAAAGAGGACCCTGAGTGACAAAACGATTGTTGAGAAATCCACAAATTGCAAGTAAACACCTGAAGGTTGGCGAGAAGGGAGTGAGTCGGGGAGAGGGAAGGGAGCAGAGACAGACCACAACAGGACATGATCCCTGCTGACTATTCGGAGCTGCGCAGTTTGGGGGAGGGGAGAGAGAATGGGGAGCTGGGGACAGAGTTTGAGAGCCACCCTCTGGAACTTTTGAGTGGTAGAAGGGCTGAGCAAGGACTCTGTACTGCAAAGATGACACCCCAGCTCTAAGCCCATGGAGAACCTCACAGGGCTACAGTTACTGTTCCCAGCCTGCTGCAAAGGCGACCCTGCTGTCTCAGGCCAGGCCCACAGCTTTGGACTTACGGAGCATGCACTTCCTCGTGCACCCCAGGGTTCTGAAAGCAGTGTGAGCCCTTAGACAGCCAGGTGCTGAATCAGGGCTGGGAAGAAAGACTGATTTGATAGCATTCACCCCAGCCAGCAGAAACAAGCCCTGAAACAGCTTCCCCAGCAAAGGGCAGAAGGCAGAGTCCCCTTTGGAGCGCCTTTTGTTGGGCTCCCCCCAGGATATATGCGCATAGCCTCCAAACTCAGTAGGAGATCAGAAACAAGAAACAAACAGCCCCCTCTCCCCCAAAACTTGACCCCCAGTGCCACCTAGTGTCTGCCCTACAGCAAGACACCACAAAAGCAATAATCTGGGCACTGAACATAAAGCCCTCATGTCAAAGAGGAAGAACCCAGCGGACAGGATGAATTCCTTAAAAACTAAAACTCCTCAGAAAGAACA
>PVJL010007692.1:0-75017 GCA_004026885.1 Lyroderma lyra | reverse complement strand
AATGGCCATTCTGCCCAAAGCAATCTACAGATTTAATGCAATACCCATCAAAATCCCACAATCATACTTTCATGAAATAGATAAAAGAATTATTAGATTTATATGGAACCATAAAAGACCTCGAATTGCCAAAGCAATACTACATAAAAAGAATAAGGCTGGTGGCATTACACTTCCTGACTTCTATTTATATTACAAAACATCAATAGTCAAAACAGCTTGGTACTGGCAGAAGAACAGAAATATAGACCAATGGAATAGAACTGAAAACCCAGAAATAAACCCACAAATATATGGACAAATAATTTTCGATAAAGGAGCAAAAAACATACAATGGGGAAAAGACAGCCTCTCTAAATGTTTTCTTGATAGTCATACATCTAGTGGTTGACATTAGCACCAGATTTTCTAATGTCTGGAGGAATTTTACTTCCAGCACGCCACTTTTTCGAAACTGTGTTCTTAAAAAGCATGGGTGTTCAAAAAATGTTACTGTTTGGTGAGAAAATAGGTGTACAAGTTAGTAAACACATTTTGAATTTCTCCAAGGGGTAACCGCAGACAGTCTACCCTGTTTGACCACATACAATTCTAGTTTAATGTCTATTTTACAGTGGCTCATAGAACAGTTTGGAAACACCACTATCCTTGTGGCTGAATTCTGTCAGCATTCTGGTCATTGTTCTTATGAAGGTTAAGATGCTAAATCATGTTAACTTGGTGCAGGTTTTTTTTCTGTTATCACTTGGAAAGTAATATCCAAACTACACTAGTGAATAGGAAAGATATGTACCAGAGTTCAAAAGATACTATAACACTCTGCCCTAAAGAGCTGCTGCAAGGCCGTTCTTTTGGGGAATGTTTTTGTAGCTTCCACTGTTACACTGAGTTTTCTGTTGCAATCTGCAGGGGTGGCTACATTTGTGTATGAGATCAGGACCTATGCAGTTACATTATTGTTACTACTTTGGAAATTCTTGGCATTGATCTATATAGAATATTTCTATACTTTCTTTAACTGTACTGTTATTACTCTCATTTCCCTTATTTCTGTTTTTCCTTTAATGTGCTTTGAGTTCCTCAGATAAAAGGATTATCAGAAGTACAAAGAGTTGTATTACTACTACAAGCATAAAACATCTCCAGTTCATCAGTGAAAGTTTGGTCCATTGAGTAAAATGTTCTAAATTTTTTGAAGTATGCTACTAATGTGTTTCTGAGGACTCACATTTTGAATAACATCTATAGAGTATATTCTGTCTTTTGAATGCTCAAATGCATTTTGTGGATTATATGTTTAGATTCTCTAAAGAAATTTTCAATGTAGCTTTCCCTCTTTTTTTTTCTGAGGCAAATAGGAATGATTATGTCCATCAGTCTTCTTTCTAACAGCAGTATGACAATTGGTCAGTGTTGCCTATTTTAAAGATATTGACAATGTTAGTCAGTAACACCCGCAAATGAGAAGGTCATTAAGAAAGAGAATTGGAGAAAACGATCCATAAGTGTTTACTTACTTTACTCCTTCTTAAAGGAGTAAATATTGTCAAGATCAGATCAGTTAGCACTCTGGAACTGCTGAAAATTACCTGAAGAGTGTCTCTCTCTGAAGGCCACACAACTCCAAAGAAAATCTAAACGTTGGGATTGCTGGGAATGTGCAGTAATCATTTTCTCAGGCAACAAGGTCACAAAATAAAACTTGACTCCACAGCTTTTTATTTTCCTTCCTTTCCCAGGTACCACTAAAATGCCAATCTCCAGGTTAGGAGCTTTTCAGAGTTAATTCTTTCTTTTTGCTTATCACCATCAGTCCCCAAGTTCTCATTACTGCATATTTCTTTTGATTTCTAGGCCCTAGCGCATTTTGCCATTTTACAATTAGGTTATGGCATATTTCTCTAACTGATTTATTAAAGTTAGTTAATTTTATCTTCCAACCCAGGAGGTATAGTTTTTAAAGGCATTCACTTTCTCTTGTATAGCTAAACACAGTATTGAGGACATCACAGAAGAAGGTTAAGGCAGTAGGAAAGTAAATTATTTACAATAATCATGTTCTATTTTTCTCTGCAGCTCAAGTCTCTTTACCACCTTGAAAATTTATCTTATATCCACGTTTCATTAGAAGAGACCATTCATGTAAAAGAAAAAACAGTGGCAAGAAATTTTAGTTAAAATGTTGATTCTGAATCTTTTCTTTAGGGGGCTGAGGAGCAGATTCTCATAAACATTTAGCAGCTCTCATGAGGAGTACAGTCTTATAGGAGTCGGGGTGGGCAGAAAACAGAAAAGTCTCACTCCTGTGCTTCTACCCAGGGAGTAAATGGGGTCAAGAGATCCCACTTGAGATTGGGGGTGAAGAAGACAACTGAAGAAGACATGGACAAGCATAAAGACAACATTGCAAAAAAATTTTAACTTCAATCCATATCATCATGCAATATTAAAAAGCACAGGCAGGGAACCAAGGTGTGTCTTAGCTTTCTCACCAGTGTGATTTGCGAGCCAAAGTCATTTCACCTCTCTGGTCCTTAGCTCCTTTGCCCATGCAATAAATAATGATCATGACACTTACCTGAGAAGAGTGGTGTGAGGTAGAATGAAACACAGATTTTCGTGGTAATAAACATTTTATTGACAGATGGGTCAACCAACCAATTATTTTCTCATATATGGCAAAATAGCCTGTAAGAAAGACACTTAAAGAAATTATATGCCCAAAAATATGGAAAGGAGAGCATTCCCCGATATGCCTTGGCCGGGTTGTCACTGACTTCCAGCTCAGCAGATTTCAGAGTTGGAACAGTTCTATGCCCTGGTGACCCAGAACCAGCTTAAATTTTGATTGCTTTATCTTTGTCACCCAGCAACAACACCCAAGGCTCTGCCATAACACCAGTATTTATGATCTTAGTATTTATTTTAAATAGAACTTGCAGGGATTGACAAGCAAAATAACTAATAAATGGGAGAATAGAAGGGTTAAGTCTAGATACAAATAAAAACACAAATCTAGTCACCACATACACTAGTGTGCAAGTAGAATCTAGAAATGGGAAATGCATGAAGTATTGGTGAGTCATGAGAAGCAAGCAGTGTACAGATACTGAGGATACGGGCAGAGGGGCAGGGGAAGAGGCTTCACCACCTGGGATTTATTATACCCACACATTCTACCCCGATCCCTACTCCCACGTGGTAGAGGACGTCATTTTAAAGAACGGCTCATGTTTCAAAGCTTTCTGCTTGCTTTTTATGATGCTAAAGGTGAACATTCAAAAATAGAAGGTTTTCATTAACTTTTATTTTTCTTACTTAAAAAAAATTTGTTTTAGGAAATACCTCGATATCCTGTTTGGTTGTGCAAGGTGAAGGAGGCATGGACTGAAAGATTATTATTTTTTCTGTATAAAAGAGGAACAAATATTTTTGAGTTTTCTTCTGGCAGCTCCAGAAAGAAGTTGAAGGGACCCCAGAGAAACAAGGTGGTAGGAGGAATGGTATCTTAAAAAGGAGAAGAATGAAGGCCAGAAAACAGAGGTTATAAAAAAGGGGGAGTCATAGTAAATGTGTGTTGGATCTGCAGGATCAACACTCCATCTCTCTTTTGTCTTTTAATATCACCTATAAGGCATGTGACCCTCATGGAGTCTTTTAAACAGATTCTCTCACCCTCTCCTTTCTTCCTTGCTGTGACTGCTGCATACACACACACACACACACACACGCACACGCACACGCACACACGGAGTCACATACCATGTCAACACAAACCATAGTGACAAGCAAGAGTTTCAAACTCTAATTTGATATATAAACATCATTACACTTAATTTCTGGTAACTAATTAATATTCAAATTCTTCCAAATGCCTTCCCTTACTCCCAAATTTTTTAAAACACTGAATGTTTTCTGAACAATATTTCAATCTAAACTCTACATGACACTTTATTGTCCCACTGCAGCCAGTAAGTAATCTGAAGGGTGATATCTTCTCATCAGTACATATTCAGGTACCCTCAGTATTTTTCTCCATCAGTTTTAGCATCCATTGATGGTCCTTGGTATGTGCATATTAAAAGATATCTCTCCGGTTTCCTTTTTAATTTAACATTCATCTTTTCCCAAGTTCTGTCCAAAAATCTGAACATAATAGAGCATGTATAATAGAGTATGCTGATTTTTCTTCACAAAAACAGCCCTACAAGACTTTTTGAAAGTCATCAGAAGGCTCCTTCTCCCAGATCATTTATTTTTTAAATTGCGATCTTATTTAATTCAAGAATATATCTTAACATTCTGTTAGAAAACATACTGTTTTCCTAGGATACCAAGAAATTGAATTTCAGCTTTATTTGCCAATTGAAGAACCAGGAGAGCATGCTTATATGTCCCTTTATAGATCACTAGGACTTGAGGATTGCATCTCTGCATGAAGCTCCCAGTGAAATCTATGGCAGTTCTGAGCACAGAGGGGAATGTGATAAGAAACTGGGGCTCTATATCTTTCAGCACATGTCAATCAAAATCAAAACAAAAGAAAAAATTGTTGATAATTTTAACATTTGGTTTAAAGAAATCTCAGACGGAGAATGCTATGTCTAACTTATTCATAATTATTAGGCTGTGAATTGTAAAAGCTTCAATTCATTAATCATTGTTCTCAAAGAGTCATTAAATAAAATGATTTGAATAGAAATAATATTCCTCCCTGCATGTAACTTCTTTCCTCAGACACAATACTCTTATTCTGTCACTCTTAGTACCATTTAAAAAGGTGTCATTTTCCTACAGAACAAAATTCCTCATACGGTACAATGCGTGAATTCTATGAAGTGTTTATCACCTCATGAATTACACATGTATCTCTGCAATGGGTCTCCTTGCTTCCATTCCTTTCTAACCCTACTCTTTAAGCCACTAGTTTTCATAATTCGTGACATTGCAGAAAAATATCCAGTAGTTTGTCACTGCTTATAGAATCAAGCGTAAATTTAACATTCTGGGATCTTAGTCTTTCACATCTCATTTCTTCTCTCCAGTCTCACTTTGACATATTCCCACCAAAATACGTTGATTCTCATTTGGACAGGCCAGTTCACCACATGAATAAGCAGGTATACCTGGAAACTCATGCAGTTTGAACTTCAGGACTCCTTGCTTATGCAAAGGCCTGTCTTAACTTTGTTTTCATAAATTTATTTTATTTTCCCTAGAGAGAACTCGGTAAAAGAACTTGAACTCCCCCTGATCACCTGATAAATACATTAATTCCATTCCCTTGTTTTAATATAGCACCCCAGCTGTTTTTGTCCTGCTCTTCCTTCTGCTTTTCACCCTGAACATTTAAATCTCTTCTTAAAGGCTCAAATCAACTCCTGTTTCTTCCAAGAAACATCTCAAAGCGACTAGGACCTTCTGACACTATTCTCATATATTTCTCTTTTTTTTCTCAAGTTTTAAAATAATGTGTTATGTGTCCTGTAAGCCATCTGAAATACATTGGGAAAAGGAGACTATATGTACATATACGAGGGCTATCCGGAAGAAATCCAGCCATAAATTCCTCTGTTTTTCATGTTACCTGACTGGATACTTTCCGGATAGCCCTCATGTATCTACATACATAGATTTATATGTTTTACAACTCTCCTACTAGCAATTTTTGCCTATGTCATGTACTTTGTTATTTTGTTACCTATTGCCTTTTTTGTTTTCTGGACAAATGTATCTAGATATGTTATCTTAACCCAGGTAGCGGAGTGAGAATTCCCCAAGTTAGTGCTAAATAACTCAAATGGTATTTGACATACCATAAACATTCCTTTATTTATAAAATATTTATTATGTGCCTACTATGGCCTACATCCTATGCTAGGCATAGTTCAGTAGTGTTACAAACACTACATAAAACAAATGAAATCCAGCATATTAAATTTTATTATGGGAAAAGCTCACATCTTTATTGAGAGATCACTGGTCTATAGTCTCCTACTCAGATATGGAGAGAATGGGGTCGTGTTGTGGAATTGCAGAGAAAGTAGCATGCATTACATAGTTTCAACACTTTTTTTTAAATGTGAATCCCATCCAAGAGGGGCTCCTTGGCTTCGCAACATCTCAGTCTTCGGCTGCTCCATCTCGAAGGAGCAGAAGATTCTGATTCTCAAAGCAGGAGGAATGTGACCTACTGAGAGAAGACTGCTGCGTAGGAAAGGCAGCCCCTGAGCTGCAGAGCAGAGAGAGGAAAGCTGTTTTATCCTGAGGTTAGCAAGTGCCAGGGCGAAAACAGAAGAATTGTATTGACTGATTGATTCTGAACCTGTGTTTATTTGTTTGGGTTGATTTTTGTTTTTTTGGGAGACTGGTCATTTAAAACTTTCTAACAGTATTTGGTTTCTAATGGTGAAGACATCAATTCACCTTCAAAGCAAACACTTTTTTTCTTTAGAGAAATCAGTAAGTGGACCTTCTAAATCTCACAAATGAAAGGCAAATATCTATCCATGGTCCTTGGAGAAAACTGTGATGGCACTAAAATCAGAACACAGACATTGTACATTAGCAAAAATTCGGGGACAAATATGCACCAGTATTAATCAGGAGAATATACATTCCACCCAAAAGATATAACAAATCATCTAGTTATATTCAGGGATATGGGACATCTAGACATTTCCAAGTTCTCTTTCAAGGAAGAACTACTTTGTAACTACTTCTTGGCATTGTTCCCATTCTACAATTTGATATAAAGAAATAATTGGAGGGAAGACACACATAGTTTCTCTAGACTGAAACTATGCTTCCATTCTGCAGACACTGTACTGGGTCTGATGTAAGTGTATTAAAAAGAAAAAAGATTACTGCATTTGGGGGTAAGATAATTGGGAACCTGTACTCAAAAATGTGGAGACAAATAAAAGAAACACACACACACACACACACACACGAAAGAAAAAGAAAGAAAAGAAGAACCAAAAAGAAAAAGAAGAATGAAGAATGTGGAGACATCTGGACATTCTCATGAGTTAGATTGCGCTGCCATTTATGAAAATTTGCCAAAAACTAAGCCATGTCCAGAGGCTGGTTGGGTGACCCTTGAATTCCAAGAATGACTGTTTCCAGTAGTAGTCTAATTCCTGTCTGTATTGTACTTCCATTGACTCTGTGCATTCAGACTATATTTGTTAAACACAGCATACTAGCTTGTACTGTATTTCATGTTTTAGAAACTTAAAGGTGGGACCTAAATTCACAATTCAAGTAAATTTGTATAAAGATTGGAGAAGAAATGGGAAAAGAAAATATTAAATAAGGAAAATGTGAAGTGCTCTTAACAAATTTCAGAAGAAAAATAGCTAATGGAGATAACAAGTGATTTCCAAGACTAGCAGAACATGTAAGTATTTGTAAGGGACCTAAAAAGAGGGGCTTGGTGTAACAATGGACTTCCTAAATTTGCAGGATGAAGGTCCCAGAGCACAGTTGGACTGTTAATGTCAGATTGACTTGTTTTGGGAGTCACGGGTTGGATGATAGCATATAAATTATTGAATAAGTGACCCAGTCCTTTTCTTGGTTAACAAAAAACGATCTTAAGGAGAGAAATGGACTTTTTAGCACAAATCGTGGGGGAAGCATGTGTCATTCCCCTGAAAGACAATCAAGACTGAATAAGGACTTATGAAGATTTTTAAATAATTTTATTTTAGATAGACAATGCATTATCATGCTAGAAATAAAAAAGAGAAGAAGACAATGTTCTATAAGTTTTTCTCCCACTCTGTCCCAAAACCATTCACTGTTCTGAAGCAATCAGTGTCATTGGTTTCTTGCATACTTACAAATATTCTGTAGGCAGAAAATACACACACACACACACACACACACACACACACGTATTCTCCCAATTTTTTGCAAAAATGGGATCATCCTATACATATTTATTTTTATTTTTTTCATTTAATATGAAGTCAGACAATTTATTTCATGAACTCATCCTAGAAAAAGTACTATATGCTCATTGCTGAATATCACTACAGTCACCTTGCTATACTCCCCACGGGAAGCCTTGCACCGATGCCAGCACCTAGTTCAGGCTTCAAAGCAATTTTGGAACTCTTTTTCTGGAATGGCCATAATAGCTGTTGTCATCCCCAAAATCTGGCAATTGAGTTTGCAAACTTGCCACCGTGCACTTATGTTGACAGCACTGTACAAACAGCTTGGTAAGTGTCATAACTTTGGCAAGGTACAATGACAGCTCTGATGGCCAGTCCAGAAAAGGAGTTGTAAAGTTGCTTTGAAGGGCATACTAGGTGCTGGTGTCAGTGCACAGCTTCCCAAGGGGAATACTTTAAAGGTGACCATAGTGATATTCAGCAATAACATATGTAGCACTTTTTCTAGGATGATTACATGAAATTAATTGTCTGATGTCATATGTATGCCCATACACATACACATGTGCACACACACTCACACATACACATCTATTGCTTCTTTTTCTGTAAAGAAACTTGACTAATACATCCTATATCAACGTTATGATAGTTGTTAAATCTGCTATACATTGCTATGGAATGCAAAATTTAAAAGCACATATAACTGTAAAGGTGAACCTCACAAAATCAACAACTCAGTTAGCTCCTGTTTTGTTAAACCACTGAGTCAGCTTTGTTAATTTACTTAGTTAGTTTCTAGCCTTAAGTCACTTCATAGTTTTCGTTTTCTCTTTATTTGATGTTTCTACTTTGCTCCCTTTCTTAAGGCTACACATACTTGTTAACCCAGTAATTTCTTTTTTTTTTTTTTTGCTTTTTGGTATGTGGGTAGCTCCCTGACTGGGAATCGAACCCAGGCCGCAGCTCTGACAGTGCCACCGCTGAAGCCTTAAGCCACTACACCATCAGGGAACTCCCTAACCCAGTAATTTCTTAGTCTGCAGGCACTTCAGTGCCAGAATTCACGTTCTGAGCCCAAGATAACATTATCTCAATGCAGACCAAGCCCCAAGAAGTATTTTCTCAAATACCAACCCTCAGCCAGCTTGACAAACGCCCTTATCTTTCTTTGTTCTTCCCTAATCTACATGCCTATGAAAGCTTTGGCCTTACTAGGATGGGAGAAGGTAGTATTTGAGACAAAGAGTTCACATCCTTCCCTGAATGCCAACATTTTGAATAAACCTACATTTCTTTCCACAAGCTTTGTCTCTGATTTTTGGAGGTGGCAAGCAGCACCTGAACAAGGTAACATAATGATGAATTTATATGTAATATAGTTTTGATGTGATTAGTTCCTATTGTTAGCATATTATTTTATTTTGTATATTTAAAATACATTTCTGAGAACCTTTTCATAATTTTTATCAATTAGCAAAGATATCTACATCAAAACAATAGATAATAACCTCTAGTTAAGGACATCAGAGAACTTGGGAAGTCCGGATCCCAAAGAGAAGAAAGGAGCAGAAGAGTGAAACTAACACTGTGAACCAATTTTTTCCTAGATATATTTGTCAATTTTTAAAATGCATAGAAAAGAATATAAGAAACCAAGGATAAACCAACTGAAAAGCTGAGCAAAGCTTTTAATTACCTCATGGTACTAGAAAGACAAAAATTATTATTCTTGAAAAAGACAAAGAGCTCCTGTAAGAACTTTAGGCTTCCAATTAAAGACAGTGGACCGATACTTACCCCTTAGGATAGGGAATAAAGCAGAAGTGAATTAAATCTTTCTATCCTCTGACACCTCAGACTTTGACTGGATAATGGTGATCTGCCCTTATTCTAGTTATCTGCCATAGAATAGAGTGAGTAGTCTCTAAAATGGATAAACAGATGATAGATAGATAGATAGATAGATAGATAAATAGATATAAAAAAATAAAATTTTTCAGACAAAATATCTGTCATTCAGTTAAAAATAATCAAGCTTCCATATAGAGAACCAAGAGAAGAAAAAAAATAGATAAGAGGACAATAGAAAACCACAGGTGATATAAAATTTGAAATAAAAGACATAAATTTATAAAACTTATAATTAATATGGTCAAGAAGATAAATAACAACACAAAACATTTCGGCATAGAAACTATAGAACTAAAAAAAAATACCTTAAAATGAGAACTCAATAGATAAGTTTAATATCATATTGGATATGGAAGAATGATCATTGAACTTAAAAATATGGAAATATAAAGACTGGTGCATGGAGGGAAAAGAGTATAAAAATACAGAAAAGAGTTTTGAGATATATGAGAACTGGTAAAAGGTCTAATATATAATTAAGATACTAGAAAAGAGAAGACCCAGTGTAGCAGAAGCAATATTTGATAGTTAAAGACTGAGTTTTATCCAAAATTAAAGAAAAAATACAAGCCACAGAATGCTGATGAAGTCCAAGGAGGACAAATACAATTAAAAGCATACTTAGGAGCACAACAGTCAAACTGTTAAAAACCAAAGATGAAGGAAAACATTTAAGATAGCAAGAAAAACACATTTCTTTTAAAAGAGCCATGATAAAACTGAGAGTTGACATCCCAACAAAAATAATGGAAGTGAAAAAACAATTGAAAAATACTTTTAAAGTGTTGAAAGAAAACAACTTTCGGAGTAAAATTGTGTACCTAAAGAAAATATCCTTAAAATTAAGAGAAATTAATACCTTCAGACAAAATAAAAATTACAGAGATTGAGAGACCCACAGTAATTATTGAAGCAGTAGAAAATGACCACAGACAGAAACACAGAAAGGAGGAGAGTAAAAAAAAACAAAACAATGGGAATGGTAAATATGTGGCATATATAAAAGAACTTAGACTATACAAAACAATGATAATGTTCTGTTAAAATTAATTGTATTTAGAATTAAAATGCACAGCAATAATAATGCAATAAGAAGTAACAGATAACTGGAAGGTTTTGGCATTGTCGGGGAAGAGCTATAGGTATATTACTAAATTCTAATAAATTAAAGGATATGTTACAATCTCCAGAGTAACCATTTAGGGCTTAAGTTTTTTGAAGAAACAAAATATCTGCCTAGTTTTTATAAAGGCAAGGAAGGAGATAAAAAGGGATATAGAACAGGTGAGAAACATTGAAAACAAACAAACAATAGGTAGATATAAGCGCCACTATTTCAACAACTACTTTAAATTTTAATGAGCTACAATTGCAAGGAAAAGACACAGGAATCAGGCAGGATTAAAAACAAAGAAACAAAACCATATTCTCTTTACAAAAACACAACTCAGAAAGTTTTAAAGTAAAGTATTAGAAAATGATGCACCACGCAACAAAAAAAAGGTAATCTTATGTCACTATATTAGTGACTGTCACCTTTAGATTTTAAAGCAAAAACATCATAGTTAAAGAGATATATTTCATAATAATAAAGGGTCTATCCACAGGAAGCATAAATGTAAGAAATTTGCATATATCTAATAACATTGATACAGAATTTCTTAATATTTTCTAATATAAAAGGAAAAATACAAAGATCTCAATAATACTGGAAAATTTTAGCACACTTCATCTAAGCCCTGATGATATTGAGAGAAATTAAAGAAAACTTCAAAAATTAGAAAGATACACTCTTTTCATGGACTGAAAGAAGAAATGTATTTTTTAAAAAGTTAAATTTTCTCAAACTGATCATTGGATTCATTAAAATTTCAATAAAAATCCTGACAGACTTTAAAAAAATTGTTTATGGTTGTGTTAGTGGTGGAGGAGAGATGTTAATACACTAATTTCAAAATTTGTGGCTACTTCTCACTCTCGGGTCAGCCCACTCCACCATCTCAGAGTGTACTTTAACTTTTAACTTTTCTATAATAAACATTAACTTTTCTATAATAAACATTAACTTTTCTATATAAAGAATGTTGTATAGAAATACAAAGGGCCAAAAAGAGCAAAGGTAAATTTAAAGAAGAATAAAACTGCAGACAAATTTGAAAAACAAACATACCGTATACCAAGATGTATTCTAAAGCAGCAGTGATTTTGAAAATGTGGTAAGAATAGACAAATTAGCTAATGGCACAGAAAATAATAAAAAGGATACTCAATGCATAAAACTATCACTTGATATTTTTAGACATGTGACAGTGTAGTATTGTTGAAATACAGTACTCTTTTCAGTAAATTATAAGGAACAATTAGATCTGTACTTGCAAACAAATTACTTAACCCACACTTCCTACCATACAAAAACCAAAATCAATTCTATATGGACTGTGAAGCTGAAAATTCAAGAGCAAACAGGAAAACTTTTAGAAGAAATATGATGAATTTCTTCTTGACCTTGAAGTACGCAGGATCAATAAAAACATTAAGCATAAGAAACAAATAAAGATGTTAAAGTTAAAGACATTTAAATTAGGAGGTGTTCTTTTGTCAAAAGATGCCATATAGAAAATTAAAAAACCTTCACAAAGTATACAAAAACATTTACACTACATGTTTTACAAAGTATTCATGTATATCCATCCTCCTCCCCCTCCTAATTTTCTTGTATCAATATGAAAAGTGCAGACATCCTAATAGACTATTGGGTAAAAGTATTGAATATCACAAAAAAAGATATTTAATTAGCCACAAAAAATATAAAAAGGTTCTCAACAACATACTTAAAAGCTGACACAAATACATATAAATTTTGAACAGTCTCAAAAACAGTAATTATAAAGGCTATGCAATTTAAAATTGCGACAAGATGTATAAATATCCACCAAATCACTAAAATAAAAAAGACAGATCATATCAAGTGTTGACATAAATATGGAAAAATGAATTCTCATATACAGCAATTGATACAACCACTTTGGAAAACTATTTGGTAGTATACACTATGACTTAGCAATCTCTCTCCAGGGTATACATGTCAGAAATACTTCACCAAAAAGTATTTACTAGAGTGGTTACACATTAATAATCATAATAACAAAAGTATGATGGACAAATAATCTGTACAGCAATGACAATGGATAAACATAAAACGTGGTTGAATTTTGCAATCACAAAATTAAGTTGAAAGAGCCAGACACAAAAGAGTGCATATAGTATGATTCTATTTATACAAACTTCTAAAGGGAGTAGATTTAATATATGGTGTTTAAAGTCAGGATAAAAGTTACATTTGGGGATAGAGATAGTAAGTATGTGTAAGTGATAAGGAGCAAGATCAAAGTAGTGGTATGTTGATCGTGGGTAAGTGGATTTTGTGAAAATTCATCAAGCTGTACATGTTTCATTCAGTTGTCTGTAAGCCTGTTATATGTAAAAGTCCACACATACAAATTTTTCAGTCTACACATAGTAAATACTTCAAAAATGTTAGCAATTTTTATTAGAGATAAACATACAAGGCACTCATTTCCTATTCTCAAGCCTGTGAAAAAATTGTGAAGACTGAGCCAGAGACAGGAGAATATGACAAGAGAGGAAACAGGAACATTCCCAAAAGAAAAGGATGGAAATGAGTAATGAACTAGAAATGGAATGTGTCTGGGCCACGCACTTAAGTATTGTTCATTTGTTTTCAGTGACTGCAAGTCCTCACCAGAATGAGAGTAATTGAACAAAATTCATTAATTTATTACAGTTTCAAATCATTGTATTTTCTTCATATGCTGAAGACGGTTCTGCCTTTGCACTCTTAGTTTGCTGCCCCCTTTCCAAAGGAGACTTCTCTTGCTACATGTTCATTGGGCTTTTGTAATCTAAAATCAGTACAGGGAGAGAGAAACAGAATTTAGGAAATAGTAGATTAAAGAGATAGTGAGAATAGAAAAGCAATACTCAGATGGGGTATGGGGCTCTGCAATGAGGAGATTTCGCTAGTAAAGAAGAATTTTCTTAGTAAAGTTAACATTTAAAAAGTGACAAATTGGAACAAAATAAGAGAGAAAAAAAGATTGTGCTGAATGAATCAGTCCACAGCTGGTTCAAAAAAATTCTCCATGTTCGTAACTAAATATCAAGTGATATTTGAATTTATAAGTGTAAGACGTAAGTGCTGAATGTCATGTGGTCATGAAAGTAGCAAGGACTTCTCAAATAACCTCTAAATAAAGAGAGACTACTGTAGAACTGAGACTTATCAATATAATATTTTCTTAATAAAGAGCAAAATGGTAGAGACTTGCTGAAGCAGTATCATTGACCCAATTCCAAACAGCTAGGAAGATAATTTGAGCTTGGGGCTAAAGCATGATTAGTAGGTTGTTGCAGAAACAAAATTTCCTAGACACCTTCTCCTTTATAGGAGAACGGTAGGTCTCCTTGCTTGCCTGGTCATATATGGTGGTGAAGTGGGCACTCCTTCTCATGGAGCCATGAAAAACTAGGGAGCAATACAGTGAGGTGAGGATTACCTACATGCTTTTTTTAATTTATGCAATTCTCTTTTGTTTTTCTTTTTTAAAATATACTTTTATTGTTAGACTTAATGGGGTGACACTGGTTAGCTGGAATTACATAGGTTCCAGGTGTACAATTCTACAGTGCATTTTTTATTTATTGCATTATATGTTCACCATTTATTTGGCTCCCCCTTCCTACTCTCTTACACCCTCTCTCTCCTCCCACCTACTCCCTCATATACCCCAGGTAACCACTAAACTATTGACTGTGACCATAAGTTTTGTTTGTTTGTTTGTTTTGTTTCTTCTTTGTTGCTTTCAGTTTTATATTCCGCATATGAGTGAAGTCATGGATTTTTCTGTCTGGCTTATTTCACTTAGCATGATGATCTCAAGGTCCATCCGTTTTGTAACAAATGGCAGTATTTCATCTTTCTTATAGCTGAGTAATATTCCATTGTGTGTACATACCGTAGCTTCTTTATCCAGTCATGTGCCGAAGGGTATTTTTGTTGTTTTAATGTCTTGGCCACCATGAACAGTGCAGCAACGAGCATTGGAGTACATAAGCCTTTCAGGACAAAGGTTTTCAAGCTTTTTGGGTAGACACCCACAGTGGGATTGTTGGGTCATATGGTAACTCCATCCCTAGTTTTTTGAAGAACCTCCACACTGTCTTCCATAGCAGTTGTACCAGTTTGCACTCCCACCAGCAGTGTACCAGAGTTCCTTTCTCTCCACATCCTCTCCAGCACTTGTTATTCCTTGTCTTGTTGATAACAGCCATTCTAACAGGTGTGAGGTGGGATCTCATTGTGGTTTTGATTTGCATTTCCCTGATTCCTAATGAAGTTCAGCATTTTATCCTATGTCTGCTGGCCAGTTGTATTTCTTCAAGGGAGAGGTGTCTGTTTAGGTCCTCTGCCCACTATTTAATTGGGTTGTTTGTTTTTTGTTTGTTAAGTTGTATTCATCCTTTATATATTTTAGATATTAGATCCTTATCAGATGTGTTATTTGCAAATATTTTCTCCCATTCAGTTGGCTGTCTGTTTCATTGATGGTTTCTTTTGCTGTGCAGAAGCTTTTTAGTTTGATATAGTCCCATTCATTTATGTTTGCTTTTGCTTCCCTTGCCTTTGAGGTCAGGTTCATGAAGTCTTCCTTGAGTCCTAGATCTATAACTTTAGTACCAATCTTTTCTTCTATAAAGTTTGTTATTTCAGGTCTTATAAGGCAGTCTTTAATTCATTTTGAATTAATTTTAGTATATGGTGAGAGTTCACAGCTCAGATTCATTTTTTAGCATGTTTATTCAGTTTTCCCAGCACCATCTACTGAAGAGTCTTTCTTTTCCCCATCGTATATTTCTCACTCTTTTATCAAAAATATTTGTCCATATATTTGTGGATTTATTTCTGGGTTTTCTATTCTGTTCCATTCATCTGTATGTCTGTTTTTCTGCCAATACCAAGCTGTTTTGATTATTGATGCTTTGTGGTAAAAATTGAATTCAGGGAGTGTTAACCCATCAGATTTATTCTTTTTATGCAGTATTGTTTTGGCAATTCAAGGTTTTCTGTGGTTCCGTATAAACATGGCAATGTTTTTACCTGTTTCTTGAAAGTATGTTTGTGGAATTTTTATGGGAATGGCATTAAATCTGTACATTGCTATTGGAATTATGGCCATTTTAACAATGTTAAGTCGTCTTATCCATGAACACAGAATATCTTTTCATTGCTTTTTGTCCTCTTCAATTTCTTTCAAAAGTATCTTACAGTTTTCCGTAAATAAGTCCATCATGTTCTTTTTTAATGCCCAGGTATTTCATTCTTTATGTTGCGATAGTAAAAGGTATTGACTCTCATTTCCTTTTCTGAAGATTCATTGTTCGTATATAAAAATGCTCTTGGCTTTTGTAAGTTGATTTTGTATCCTGTGACTTTACTGTATTTGGTTATTTTTTCTAAGAGTTTCCTGATGGAATCTTTAAAATTTGCTATACAAAGAATCATGTTACCTGCAAATAGTGACAATTTTACTTCTTCTCTCCAGATTTGGATACCTTTTATTCCTTTCTCTTCCCTGATTACTCTGGCTAGAACTTCCAGTACTATATTAAATAGCAGTGGAACAGTGGGCATCCCTGTCTTGTTCCTGATTTAGGGAAATTGGCTTCATCTTTTCCCCATTCAGTGTGCTATTAGCTGAGAGTTTGTCATATATGGCCTTTATTATGTTGAGATACTTTCCTTCTATACCAATTTTATTCAATGTTTTTTTTATCATAAATGGATGTTGTATCTTGATTAATGCTTTTTCTGCATCAATTGATATGATCATATGGTTTTTATTTTTTATTCTGTTTATGTGGTGTATCACATTGATTTTTGTATGTTAAACCATCCTTGTGTTCCTGGGATGAATCCCACTTGATCATGGTGTATAATCATTTTGATGCATTGTTGTATTCTATTTGCTAATATTTTGTGTAGGATTTTTACATTTGTGTTTATCAGAGGTATTGGTCTATGAGTTTCTTTTTTCTTTGTGCTTTCTTTACCAGGTTTTACTATTAGATTAATGTTGGCCTCATAGAATGAGTTAGGAAGTATTGCCTCATCTTCAATTTTTTGGAAGATTCTGAGGAGGATAGGCATTAATTCTTCTTTGAATGCTTGGTAAAATTCATTGATGAGACCATCTGGTCCAGGGTTTTGCCTTTGGGGAGGTTTTGGATAGTCATTTCAATTTCTTTACTATTCATTGGTCTACTTAGATTATCCCGTTCTTCTTGGTTCAGTCTTGGTAGGCTATAAGTTTCTAGAAACTTGTCCATTTCTTCTAGGTTGTTAAATTTAGTGGCATAAAGCCCTTCATAATATTCTCTTATAATCTTTTGTATTTCTGTGGTATCAGTGGCAATTTCTCCCCTTAAATTTTTAATTTTTGGATATTTGTGTCTTTTCATTTCATTCCTTGGTTTGTCTAGCCAAGGGATTGTCAATTTTGTTCACTTTCTCAAAGAACCAGCTCTTTGTTGCATTGATTTTTCCTGTTATTTTTCTGTTCTTGATTTTGTTTAGCTCTGCTTTAATTTTTATTATTTTTTTCCTTCTGTTGACTTTGGGTTTTTTCTGTTCTTCTTTTTCTAGTTTTTTAAGATGTGCTGTTAGGATGTTTACTTGTGATTTTTCTTGTTTCTTAAGATAGGCCTGTAAGATATAAATTTCCCTCTTATTACTCCTTTCACTGCGTCTCAATAATTGTAACATATTGTATTTTCATTGCCATTAGTTTCTATGTATTTTTTTAAATCTCTTCTTTTATTTTTCTTTGATCCAATTATTTTTAAATAAGATGTTATTTAATCTCCATGTATATGTGATTTTTTTTTCTGCTTTCTTTTTGTGGTTGATCTTCACTTTTAGAGCTTTGTGGTCTAAGAATACACTTGATATGATTTTAATCTTCTTGAATTTGCTGAGGCTAGTTTGTGTCCCACCATGTGGTCTATCCTTGAGAATGTTCCATGTGCACTAGAAAAGAAGGTCTAGTCTTTTTTTTGCCAGATGAATTGTCTTGTAAATGTCAATTATGTCCAATTGCTGTAATGTGTCATTTAAAGATGGTATTTCCATACTTATTTTCTGTTTGGATTATCTGTCCATGGCTGTTAAGGGGGTGTGTAGGTTCTCTACAATGATTGTGCTTTTGTCAGTTTCTCCTCAGATCTGTTAGTAGTTGCTTTGTATATTTTGGTGCTTCTTGATGGGGGGTATATATATTAATTAGTGTTTAAGTCTTCTTATTGTTGTATTGTCCCTTTTATCATTATGTAATGTCCATCTTTGTCTCTTGTTACCTTTTTTAACCTGAAGTTCAGTTCCTCAGATAACAGTATGACAACTCCTGCTTTTCTCTGGATACCATTTGCTTGGAGTATTTTTTTTTCCATCCTTTCACTCTGAGTTTGTGTTTGTCCCTATGGTGGAGGTGTGTCTCTTGGAGACAGCATATGGATGGGTTTTGTTTTCTAATCCAGTCTGCTACTCTATGTCTTTTTAATGATAAGTTTAGTCCATTAACATTTAGAATGATGATTAATATATGAATATTTTCTATGGTCATTACTTCTTCCTTTTTATAATTTTGTTGTGCCAACTCTATGTCATTTATTCGGATGTTTTGTTTCAGGTCAAAGAGGCTCCTTTAGTATTCCTTGAAGTGCTGGCCTTGTGGTTGTGAATTTTCTCAGCTTCTGTGTGTCTGAGAAGGTTTTTGTTCCTCCTTCATATCTGAAGGATGATTTTGCTGAATAATTTACTTGTGGGTGGAAGTTTCTCTCTTTTAATATTTTTTAATATTTCATTCCACTTCTTCTTGGCTTCTAAAGTTTCTACTGAGAAGTCTGATGCTACCCTGATGGGTATTCCTTTAAAAGTTATAGTTTTTTGTTTTTGTTTTTTTTCCATGGATGCCTTGAGAATTGTCTATTTGGTTTTTGACATCTTCAGTATAATGTGTCTTGGAGAAGATCTGCTAGGGTTGAGACAGCTAAGGGACCTATTTTCTTCTTGAATTTGGGGTTCCAGATCTTTTCATAGGTTTGGAAATGTCTCATTTACTATTTGAGTATGCACTCTGTAGAGTTTTCTGTTCCTTCTTCCAAGCCTAGTATTCTGATATTGTTTTTTCTAATGGAGTCAGATAGTTCTTGCAGAGTTTTTTCAATCCTTTTGACCTTATCTTCTTCTTTCAGAATTGTTACATGTTTCAATCTTCAATATCTCTAATTCTTTCCTTCATTTGATTGGCCCTGTTTCCTATGGCAGTTATTTCATTTCTCACTTACTTTATGTATGACTTCTCTCTCAAATTTTTATCTCTTTCTTCTTTGCAATTTGAATTTATTTGTTAAAATATTTCTTTTATTCATTAATTTCCTTCCAGAGATCATTCATCTCTACTATAGTATTCTGCCAGTATGTTTTCATTTCTCTGAGAGACTTTAGAACTGCAACCTTGTATTCTCTGTCACTGAATTCATAAATTTCTAGATCTATAAGATACTTTTCTGGAGATTTTTCATTTTCTTTCTGAGTGGCTTTGAATCCTAAGATCCTGATATTGTCTGTTTTGTTTTTTTTTTTTTTTTTCTTGAGCCTGAGGGCTTTACCTCTGTCAGAGCCCAGGAGATCTCTTTCTCTTCCTGATTCATATTCTTGTGATGTCTTTCTGTAGAGCAGACACTAGGTGGCATGGGAGCAAGTTTAAGAAGAGAAGGATGGTGTTTAAGCCATATCTCAGGTCTCCACAGAGTTTGGGGACAGGGTCACATAGTCATCTTCTCTCTGTTTCCTGCCCTTAGTTAGGGAAGCTGGGAGAGAAGGAGGTTACCAATGGAATGCAAGCTGAGGCTGTTCACATTGATTAGGGTGATTGGTGCCAGCTCCACCTTTCTCTCTACTCCTGTGTTTTATCCAGGACCATGTTTCAGCATTTGTTTCAGTGTTCATTGTTATGGCAACCACTCCCAGGAGGGTTTACAGGTGCTGAGAGCTGTGGGGCTGTATATGGGGGCCCTATTCCCACCTAGGGCAGTTCAGATGCCTTGCTTATTTCTGCCACCGAGAGCTCAGCTCCCAGACTGTCTCTAACATCCTGCTGTTAGATCCAGCTCCCTTACAGTCTCGTAGGTTCACTGCTAGTCTGGCCTCTACTCTTGTCACCACTCAGCCTCTCCCCACCCTAGTATCACACTGCTCTCTGATTTCTTCCTAGTTTCTTCAGTTAGCCACGGTCTGGTTGATTCACAATCCATCTCTGCTCCCTCCATTCTCTCCTGCTTGCCACCTTTCTCTAACCTTCAGGTGTTTTCTTGTGATACATGGATCTCTCAGTTGCCCCTGTGCCACTCAAATTTCTCATGTTGGATCCTAGACAGCTGTTTAATTTTATTTTCCAGGAGAAGGTTTAAGGACCTCCTCTCTGGTTACCATCTTGCTGAGACTCCTACCTCCATGTTTTTTAAGACACACAATACTGTAACATCTTTAAGTACTACTGACCTTTGAGCTATAGACCAGAATTGTGCAGTTTTGATATTTAAAAGTGCACCCAAACTTTAGAGAATACATAAGAAGTATAGTCCTTTTTTTTCTTCTTTATTATAAAGGAGGGATTCAAAAGGATAATTTGCAAAACACCTAGGTTTCCAGAATGCTCTGCCAAAACACTTGAACATATTCCACCACACTGGGGTGGGGTTAAAAGTTTTGCAACTCAACAAACATAGAGTTGAAGAATGAACAACTGGTCTCCACTACTTGCAGACATCCTCAATATTTAAGATGTATCCTCTTGGTAAACTTGTCTTTATCTAGAGGGAGAATAAAGCAATCTTTGCTTCTCTTAGAACAGGAGAGGGTTCTAACATTTTGCCATGAACACTAAACTCGTAAAGAAAGAAAAAAGTAATAATATCTTCTCTTTCCATTCTTTGTTTATATTGGTTTATTAGGCAGTGGCTGTTGAGGGTAGTGGGTAGCTTGCAAATGGGCTTGTGGTAGAGTCAATATCAATGGTAGTGGTAACTCATTGTAAGTCCTTGAACTTAGAATTCAGAGTACTTGGAGTCATTTGTTTTATTTAGAGTGTAGGCTGCATTTCCAAGACAAGAAAAATTTTATTCAAATTTTTAGAAATGAATGAATGTTAGAAAGAAAAGAATGAATTCTTCCATAGAGGTGCTTCTTAATCCAGAGCAATTTTGCTTTCAATGGATATTTGATAATCACTAGATATATGTTTGGTTGCCACAGCTCCAGAGATATTAGTGAGTAGAGGCCAAGATTATTGGCAAACATCATATAATGTATAGGACTGCCCCCATAGAGAACGATTCAGCCCAATTGTCATTATTGCTGAAGTTGAGAAATGCCAGGCTAAAATATATCTCTATATTCATTTCTAAAGTAAAATTCAAAATTAATGATAGATATTTCATGGGAACTTGGTAGTCCCATTAATTTCATGTCTATCGTAAAGATGATTATTCCTAAAACACAACTAGCATTTGTATATAGTTCTATAAGGATTGCAAGTTTCTTTCTGCAAAATTTCTATGTGGTTGACTCCACTTATGTCTAACATCATCATTTAAATCCCCCAATGTAACCTAGTAGGTGTGCCTGTATTTTAGGTCAATAAAAAATAATTACTAAAATTCACTGGTCTCTCCTCAATGAAATTGGCTTCCTCAGTTTTGACAAGGAGAACTCTGAAAGGAGAATAGCCAATAAACAATAACTGTATCCCTTTCACAATCTTCAGAGATGCCATCAAACTAGCTCCATATATTGCTTCACCAGAAATAAGTAAGTAACTACAAAACTATGTAACTACTAGGTGATGTGGTTAAAAAAAAAAAGATTAAATTAAATTAAAAACCTACAGGTCAACAAGCAAATTGACAAATATTTTATAATGTGCTATTTTGTCAGGGTGAATGACAGTTTTGTTATGTGCATAAAATGACAGATTTATCTGAATGCTAAGTTACTTGTCAAGGAGTCATTTCACCATTTTTTAAAATATTTTTTCCTTGTGTCATGTAAGATTCCTTTAAGCAACTAAAAAAATAGCCATAATCCATTTGATTTTCTGCCTTCCCATGTGAAAAACCTTTGACAGATGATAAATAGCAACTGCTGACAATCATCAATGTGAAGCTATCATGCTTTTACATTAAATACAAAAACAGAGTTGTAAAGTCACAAGGGATAGGACTTTTGACACATAAGAGACAAATATATAATCCTCAGAACTAAATCACTGTTGGGATCTAAGCAAGTGCAACAAAGCACAGCTGCTTTTAGAATCTCACAAAGTCAAACTAAAGCTAACTTTGATATCTGGAACCTAAAGCATGTTCCAACCTATGTGCCATGCTCTTCTTATCCATAAGCTCAAGTTAAACTTGCAAACATCAGTGAATGCATGTGCACAAAGAAAACAGCCATTTTATCATACTGTCTCTTTAAATTAAGGCCAAAAAGGAGACTAAAACATAAGTAAAATTACTGTAAAACCTAGTTAATTAGAATAGAAGAGCAATTCCAACACAAAGAAGTTTGAGTATCAGATGTCTGTATCTCATTAAATCTGCAATAGAGCTCACTATATATGAAACTTCGAAGAAAAACAGTAAATTGTTCAGATTATTTGTCAATATGAAGGAGTCATCTACAAAAGTTACTTCCTTTATAGTCTAAGGTGCACCCTCTTCTGCTGTTGACAAGTAATCACAGCAGTTCACAGATTATTCTTTTACTTATGGCAAACTCATGGCTATTTAATGATATTCACTTCAAGTTATTTAACCAATTTAGCAACCCAAGATACCCTTGGGACCCAATTTTCACCTCAAATTATATATATTTTGGACTTTGCATTAAATGACTAATTTTAATGGGGAAATCTTAGTTAATAGCCCTGGGAATAGCAGTTGTTTCAAATTTCATGCTATTCTGAATGATAATGATAACAAATTTAAAAAGGTTTTACAGCATACTGTTTATTTACCTAATTAGTAATACACTGGCCTTTTGATTTTTATTATATCTAGACTTGTTTTTCTTTATTTGGCCTAATTTTCCCATAGGAAAAAAAAGGTGAGGTAGACAGCGTTAGAGTGATTGTTTGCTATTCTCCAATATTCATTCTTTCTTCCTCCTCCTGCTAAAACACACACACACACACACACACACACACACACAGTTGTAGCTCTATGTGGATTACAATGCTCAACACTGAAAATTTTTTATTAGGGCCACATTTTCTGAAAGATCTTCCATGTTTTTTGCTATTTTCTGTAATGGTGAGATTTTTCTAAATTTCATTTTACATGACATTTCTAATTGTGTATTTTCAATATCTGATCAGTTCCCAAAATCTACCATATATGAAGAGATAATTTACATATATTTAGAGCACACTTACATGGAAGGAGGACCTACATGAAAGTTGGAGTGATGTTGGTGATGTGATAAAGATTCCATTAACCACTTTACATATATGATTTTATTTAATCCTTACAACAACTCTACTGGGGAGATGACGTTATTCAAATTTATAGAAGTAATTATTCAAGGTTACACCTTTAGGAAATAGCAGAAACAGAACTTAAATTGTTTTTTGCCTAAGTTTTGGTCATTGATTCCCTTCGGTGCTACTCATAGAAATGTCAATTCAATTACTTTTTCTTCCTTTTTCTTCTTATTTGATAAAATAGTTTATCTTTTTTGAAAAAAATAAAAGAATGTCAAAGTTCAAAGTTACATAGGCTCTTGCAACACAATTAAATGAAGATTGATGGTTTGAGCAATAGTTAAGTTTTAAATTCTTTGCTTTTTTAATTATACCTTTTAATTAAATAATGTTTGTTATTATATTTAAAAGCTTAATCATTGATCAAAATATAAATGATAAAGAAATTTTTAGTTTTTATACTAACCAACTGTGAGTCTGAGAAATTATTCTCTCAAACTTTGAAATATGAAATGATTAGAACAATTATTTACAATTTAAGTAGATCTTACTAAGGAAGTGAAATAAAGACATCAAGGAAAACAAACTTTCTAATGTCCAGGAGCAAATGAAAACAGAATAACTTACTTTTGTTTAAAGTTTGACTGAAACATTCTTCTGTAAAATACAGTATAAATAAGTACTTAGTTTTAATGCCCTTCCTATTTTGTTTATATATTGTTTTCAGGTGGCTATAACAAAAATACCTTGGATTGGGTGGCGTAAACAAGAAACATTTTTTTCTCAGAGTTTGGAGGCTGTGCAACTCAAGGTACAAGCACCAGCAGATTCGGTGTCTGGTGAATACTCACGTCTTGGTTCATAGACAGTTGTTTTTATTTGTTTGTTTGTTTGTTTTTCATTGTATTATCACACAGAAGAAAGAGTGAAGGAACTCTCTGAGATTTCTTTCATAAGAGTACTAAATCCATTAATGAGGGTTCCACTTTCCCAAGATTCTTACCTCCAAATAGCATCACATTGAAGGTTAGTTTTCAAAAAATGAATTTGGGGAGGACACAAATACTCATTCTATAACATATAATATGGTACTTAATTTCTTCTTTCATAATCTCATTTTAAGATATAACATTCTAATAAGATATCTAAAATCAGAAAATATTTTATGTAGTTGAGGCTTATCAAGTAAATTTCCATTACTCCAGCTCGGAATTAAGAAAAAGGCTCTTGTTTCCTCTTGCATGTCAATACAAAGGAGTGGGTGTGGGAAGCAGGGACTTTATTTCCTTATTGGTAAAGCATCTTAAATAATAGGTATATTTAGAGGTTTCCCAATTTTAGTTTTATCAACAAAATGATACCTAAAATTATAGAAGACAAATCAAGTTATAGGAATTTATCACCCTCTTATAGACAGTTTGAAAGACAATAATTTTCTCTAGCCAAACCGTAATGCATGATAACTGATATCTCAATATGAAAACACTGCATGAGATTTTATGTTCTTGCAACTCAGGAAAAATGAACTTGAGGTAATCAATGGTCCCCAAGTAGAGGTCATGACACCTGTTACATCCTATTCTTTCCCTAATAATACTCTCTGTTGCCTATGAAAGCAGGAAAATGTGGCTAGTTAGTAACTAGTTTTAAATGCTCATAAAGATAAGATCAAAGGTTGAGCCATGAACAGACCAGTTAATTTCAAATGAAGAAGACATCTGTTCTTCAGTCACATATTGTTTCTCCAAAAATCCTGGCCAGTTGTCTTAGAAACATTTCGATCACAATAGGAATCAGTTGAGACTGTGGATAGTTCATTGATTCAGTGCAAACATATCACCACTACAGGTAAGAGAGATCAAAAGTCAAAACTCCACTGGTGATCTATTAGAAATTTTAATTCCCAAAAAACTCCATGTATTTTCAAAAAATTAAAAAGTGGTTTCAATAACACAATGCCAGCAAAAACATCTATTCAATTAGTGAAAATCAGCTACAGTATTTAACACTCAATACAGGACAGTGTATCGATGTTTTGTATTTTCCAGCTGTGTTCAAGACAAAGCCTTCTTCTTAGTCTTATTGCATTTGTCTTCGGTTTCATTTAACATTTGGATCAAACTGACATTTTAAACACCTAGGGAATGTGTATTTATCCCTTTTGCCAAAGAATAAGGCAGGTCATTCACCCTGTGACAGATGGATAACAAAAGAACCAGAGTTCAGTGACTCACAGAAGAGACAGTCTACCAGAGAAAGCATGAGGCTCAGACCTGGGTCTCTAAAACACAAAATTTTATTGTGCCTCAAACTCATTGTAAACCACTTATTATTTAAATACATTTTGAATTTGAGATATTAAATTATCCCTGAAGTCTTATTGCTTAAGTTGGGTTCAAATCTTACTCTCTTCTTCTTAAGGGAATAAAAAATAGGCAAAACTCTTAATTTTATTGTGAACTTATTTAAAAATGTGAGAGAGGCCCTGTGCTGGGGAAAAGTCTAAGAACATGGGTTGACTGTTCTAGAAACAAGGGGGAAAATTAATCTAGATGATGGTACCCAGTAAATCAATTAGAAATTTTTAAAATGTATTATTTTTAATTAACACACCCAGGATAAGAAGCATACATTAGAATTTCTGTACTTGATTTCTAGTTCTCTTCAAATATAATGTCAGCTCCTTTGATCATTTTGTTGAGTATGATAGTATTCTTCTAGTCTGTTACCAATATATTTTTAAGCACCAGCAATTTATTAGACTGTTTTACAATTTTGGTCCATAGATCATTTGACATATACTTGAGTGGTTTGTTAAATGTGGACATCTTCAAATAAATCTGGCTAAGTGATTATATGGCTTTAACTGTGCTAGGTAATTCTAATGCCTGTTAGCACTACCTGCCTTATATGGCTTTCTGGGCAAAAAGACAAAGAAAGGCATTTGAATTTCAAATAGCAAAACATCTTTTTAAAAAAGAAAGCATTTTTTTATATTCATGAAATATCATCTTTCAACATGAATGTTTCAGTCTGGCTGTGGAAGAGGTCTGGAGGCAGAAGAAATAAAATGTAAGCTCAATATTTAGTTACTTTTTGCAATAATATGACTGAATTTCCTCATAAATACCAGATATTTGAAAAAGTAACTAAAATATCAGCCTCAACCAAAAAGAATATTTATTAAAATATTAATTACTAAAAATGTACATTTCAGAATAAAAACATGTCTTTTAATTGAAAATAGTCATATTTGTTCATTTTTAATTCATTTTTATTGTTAGACTTATTGGGGTGACATCTGTTTTGTTAATTTTTTAAACAAACATTTATTTGGCACTAAGATTTAAGAGACTAGTCCTGAACCAGGAAGTCAGAAAATGAGAAAAAAGCTGACTTTGTCCACTAGTATTCAAAGAAACCTGAGACTTACCTTCATTCTAAAGCCAAATAACACTCCCTTATTCCCAGAATTCCTTCTGTTCTGTCAGTAAGCCCAAACAGAAAAGACTGATCCCCCATATTTCCACAGCCTATATATATCCTTTTATGCCCTTCTTATTTGCTCTTGAGGCTTCTTTTAATATAGACATTGTAAGACATGGGAGCCATGCCATGGAGTTTAACTGTGATTCCATACACCCCATCAGGACAAACTTGTAATGAAGGGTGGCACAGCTCTCCAACTCAATTTAGACCAGATTATAAACTCAGTGAAACCAGGCACTGCTATACTTGCTTCACCATTGTGTTCTAGAGCTTGGAACGCATTAGGTGCTAAATAGATATTTGTTAAAGAAATAAGTGAATAAACTCCTAAAACTAATGAAGTGACAGAGACGGACTAACACCAAAAGGTAATCATTTATCCTTTTTTATACCAATTGTTATCCAGCTCATCCCCTTCCAATCTTGCCTTGTCTTTTCCCAAAGCACTTGCTCATGGCTGGTTAAAACCCTTCTCATGGTTTGACTTACATAATATTGTTTATGAGTTTATTTCTCTGATTAGGCTAAGATTCCTTGAGGGCAAAGAATGCAACCTCTTTCTTCTGTTCATACAGCTCGTACCTATGAAAACACCTCTCATAGGGTAGTGCTCAATAAATATTAGATGAAATTGTTCTGACTGCTCTGTACATCTATATTACTGTTGACTGAATTGAGGCCACGTTTATAAGGAACAAAATAATGCCCAGGCACAAGGCGAAGCAGTTTCCACATATTATTTCATTAGACATCAAACAACTCCCTTAAGCAGGTCTCATTAAACTCATTTCAGCTTTGGAGACACGGATTCAGAGAGGTAAAGCGAGTTGACTCAAACTGTGGGTGTTAACAGTGGCAGAATGAGAACTCAAATATAAGCTTCTCCAACTCCAATGTCAATGTCCCTTCTACTCTATTGTTTCCTGTGTATTTGCTCTCAGATAAGACAGAACTAAATTTTTAGTTCTTTTAAATATGTAGTCTATATCCTAGTTACTCATTTGCAGTTACCAATATTATGGTGCTAGATTCTTTTGTAAAGTTTTACCAAAGGACAGATTCAATTTATAAGTTAATCCATTTTTTAATATCTTAATAATGGTACTTCAACAACCTTCCTTAGCAAGCTTTTGCATTTGTCTATCACTATTAGAAAGTGTTTACTAATGTATGTTTTCCCCGTTTTAATTTCAGTTCATCATCAATCCAGCCTTTCCTCAACATACTGCATAACAAACCTCTTGCAGTTCTCTTTTAGTCATCTTTCTTAAGGCCACATTTGCCAATGCTGAATAACCATTCTTCGTGTATAATGCTCTAGCCTCTGAAATTTTAAATTTGTTTGGTTGCCCACCATCCTACCTCTTTAATTTTAGTGATGTCATTTCAACAAGATAATATGGTGATCTTAAGTGTACATAGCATGCTACTCCAAACGTGGCCTCACTTTCATTATGGTAGGTCAAAATAACTTGGATTGATTTAGAATCCAGGCTCTGAACATCTGCTCTTTCTTACTAAAATGTTTTTAAACATGGACTTTGACACTATATTTTTTGCCAAGATACTTTATAGTGAGAATTTTAATATATTAATAACATTTGTGTAGCCATTTCCCTGTCATTTGCTCAAACCAGAGTCTATATTATACTATGTTTTGATTTTGATTCTGGACTTTATGATTTTCTACCCCTGTACTCATTACCATTGCATGGGATAGTAACAGTCATTTGGAATCCTATAAACTGATTATACAAAACATGATTAAGTTTGTTCTGTTCCTCAGTATTTTCTAATTCTTAGCTAAAAATCTATAATAAGCAGATTTAGATGTTCTGAAAGAATTCCTTACCTAAGGTCATTTCTATATTACTAAAATTCTTACACAAACTCTTGAGTATTTAGCTAATTTCAATGTATATTATGTACTGTTTTTAATCAATTTTATTTACTTGGATAGACTTTTTAAAATTTAGAAATCTTTCTTTAAAATTAATGGTTTTGTTTCCTATTATACTTGTTTTCAAACTTACTACAATCTCTGTTATTTATTCATGTATCTATGTCTCTGAACCTGCACTGTTCAATACAGTATCTGCCAGCCACATGTGGCTATTAAATTTAAATTGATTAAAATTAAATAAACTTAAATTCCTCCATTGCACTAGCCACCTTTCAAGTGCTGCAAAGTCACATGTGCTCACTGTCTATTATATTAGACAGTGCACATTATAGAGCATTTCCTTCCTTACAGAAAGTTCTATTGGGCAGCACTGCCCTGAATAGTATATAGACCCCAACAGGGACTGTCTCTGAATGTTCTCTCTCTCTCTCTCAGTATACTTCTGTTACATACCAATATTCAGTTTATTCAGTGTACTTGTTTGAGAATAATTCATATTTAGAGTTAGTAGGGTTGTATTGTTTTAAATATTGCCTACTCTAATCCTATCCCTTTATAGATGATGATGTTCAGCTCAAAGAGGTTAATTTATTTCATCAAAGTAAACCTAAGACAAGAATATTTGTCTCGTAAAGACAAATTTACAGACTTGCTTTTACTAATTTACTCTGAATTCCTTATGAACTCATGAACTATACGAACTCATGCTGATATCAAAAATCACTAGGATACTCACAGCAAAAAGGCTGCATATCTAAAATAATATTATAAATTTATAATATATGAACATGTGCATTATTGTTATTATTTACTGAGAGGTATATATTAGTAGAGATGAAAAACGAACACATCCATTAATTCATTCGGCAAACATTTACTGAGCATCTACTATTGTTTGTCATTGAATATAGAGTGTCTGGCACAATTAACATCTTTTTTTTACAAGCTTGTAATCTATACCAAATCTTTTATTACCAAATCATAAGCATGTAATTCTGTAACATAACAATATTACACTCAAGCACACTATATGACATTTTAGGTAAAATGTTCAAATTGCTGTCCATCTCATGCAAGACATTCACATATGTAGTCTGGTGTTACTTCTGCCGGACCCTGTATAATTATTAACAAGGCACATAACTAGGCCAGAAGCAGACCTATAACTAAGAGATTGAAGAAAGGGTTATAAATATTGCAATAGAGGCCAATATGGAATTAAATAAAAGGAATCGCAAACACCTCCTTGGAGAGTGTCAGAAAAAAGCTTATTGGAGTGATTCTAAATTCATTCAATCTCTTCAACCAACAATGAATTAACACAGAGTAAGGGCATCAATATTGTGAGAGAACACAGATATGAACAAGTCAGGACCCTGGCTCACTGAATCCTCAATTCAGCCTTAGAGCCCACTCTTGTGACAGTGTCAGAACAAGTGAAGAATCTTAAGAGGTCTGAGATCCACAAAGATCTCACACTAAGATCCACTGTGACCATCCTTTGTGTGACATTGACCTAAGCTATCCATGTCCATGGCCATGCAATGAAAGTGGTTGATAGCAACAGGTGTGCCAATGACGCCATTGAGTAACTGCGAATATTTAAGGAAAAAACGTGTTTGGGATTCTGGTTAAATTAAGAGGGCTATTGTTTTAAAAGTTCTTTATTCTAAGCAGTAATAATTCATGTGGACACAGGCAGGACTTAATGAGATCTGTAAAACATGTGGAATTTGGAAAGTAAGTAAGAAACATTATGTGATTATTACATTAAATTATCATTCAGTATAGCAATATTTTATGCTTTTAAAAAATGCAGCAGTAATCCATTTAAAGATTTTATAGCAAGGTGATAAGGACAGTGTTCCAAGTTGACTCTGGTTTTACTAAATTATGCATTACCAAATGTTTGGTAATTGTCAGTTACTTAAATCCTAGTCTGAGTCCACCAGCTTTCAAGGTGACCTCTTTCTGTTTCTGTTTTAATACCTGTAAATCAAGGTAGGAGCTTCTAAAATGATACTTACTGCCTACTTTTGAAAGGTCTCTTGATATTGGTAGGTTACTATCTATAAGCACACTGCAATAATTGAATATAAAAGCAAAAAATGGACTTGAGAAGATTTAGTCTTTTCTGGGGAGACTTTTCCTGGTCCGTGTGTGTGGGAGCTTTTCTCAAATACGAAAATACAGTAACACCCCTTTAGCCCTCTGGTGAGATGTGGTCCTCAATGAATTATCAAAAGTATTCAGTATAAATTGGACTATTGGTTACTTTCTTCAGAATTCTAGTGACTAATGCATTTAAACTAATGCTTTGTCAAATTTAATAATTATAATTGCCTAATTATCTTCTCTATTGTGATGGTAAAGCCTTTTAACATCTCACTCCCCACCCTCCAAGGAGAATGCATTGCAGTTTCTTGTACACTACCTTCTTTCTCTTTGGGGAATACTCAAACAAATAATCCATGTTGCTCTCAGCTAAATAAACCTCATCCCCACCCTCAATAGCCATTTTTTATTTTTGTGATTTTTATTTCTTTACTCTCTTGGCTTCTCTTCTTAAGTTTCAGTTACACAGAATGTTTTTCAATGAATCAGCATTCACATTCATAAAATATTGTTCTGTTGTTTTCTTTGGCTTTGTCAATTAATTTTATGGTATTTTTTTGCCAATGGGCTTTTTTGTTGTTGTTGTCTTTATGTTCTTTAATATTGCATGTCCAGAAGTATGTCTTATTTTCATAATAATTAACACTCTTTTTATTCAACTTCTAGGGATTTATATCAGTTACCTTAATCCAAGTAAACCTCTCAAAATATTCACATGGCATTTAAAGTCCCAATAGTCACAAATGGCACAAGAGAGAAAAATATATGGTTAACAATCCTCCTTTGGCTTTTGATTTCTATGGCTATTTGTATCATTATTAGTCTTTTTTTATGGACACTTTTAATTCTGAGTTTTAATTTCTTAAAGGCTTTTAAACAAATGTAGACATTCAATAGCTTTGTAGTCATCAATCTCACCTATTCAAAAAAATCTAAAATGACAGACAATATTGTTACTGCAGGGAGGGCAGTTTGAAGAACTCGATTGTTCTCACCAATGCAGTAGACAATAACAGATCAGTGAGATAAAGAAAAGCAGAGTAAAACTTTATTGAGATGTGTTTCCAGAGAGAAACAGGCCAAGCCAAGAAAGGCAAAGGCCCTGAGGGGTTTAGGGTTCAAGCTTTGTTGCTGGCATTGAGCCAGCCCTGAGTTTGACCTACAGACATGGAACATCTGATTTAGGTCATTTGATTGACCTGTGTAGGTTATATGACGTTTTTTGCATATGACCTTACCCAGGATGCATACAGAAAAACCATTGGGGAGCAGGATGGGGTCCAGGGACAGCAAACTGTAATGGTCATTTTATTATAATTACATTGTAATGAATCTGGGTGTCAAGCTAAGGACAAAGTCTCCTATTTGTGCAAGTGCCAGAAACGAGCTAATTCAGTTGGGGTCTTGTCTCCCTCTTCCTGGGAGAGTCTGACAGAAGACTTTATCTCTAGGGGCTAAGCCTGAGTGGTCCCTGGGGAGTTGACATGAGTAATGTGAGACACCAATCATATATTACATTTCATCCTGTCACTCATGCCTAGCTTCCTACCTAACGCTATTACCAAATTAAGATCAAGAATCAACATCGAATTTAGAAAACATTATGCCAAAGATCAAGCAAAGCATTTTGATAGGCAGCATTTTTTTTTATAATATTGCCTGGTTTCTATGAAACCAATTCTTAAAAGATACAAAAACCCCTGGGGTATAGCACATTTTAGTCGATGTTCTATATTCATGTGTTTGTGGTAACTCCCAATGCCTTTTCAAGTATTTCCCAGAAATTTTTGAATTGCTTCCAGAAATTGTATTTCCACTTAAAATGATCAGAGTAAATTCAGCTTTGGTGAAAATATACAAAATATAAATGAATTTAACATGTACACACATTTTTGTGTTCTGTGTTAAGTGAATGATCATGAAAAAGAATCAAATGAAAAATCTTCTATAGGGTTCCTATAGATTAAGATGTCACAATGAACTCAGCATTAAAGATTACCAAGAACATGAGACAACAAGTCACCTTGAATATAAAATAAAAATGGGTTTGGATTCCAACAAGGACATCAGATATTAGAATTGTTAAGTACAGATAGAGAATTACAAGATGTAATCTTAGAGAGTGAAGAAAAATAAACTTAAAAATAATTAAAATTTTAGAAATAAAATACACCATAAAAATTATAAAGTGAAACATATCATAAAGTTTTAAAATACCAAGTACACACCAAAAAAAGAAAAATAAAATTATATAACTGACCAAGAATTCATATATTCTACTGTATAAAACAGAAAATTTAGCAAAATATGTAAATAGGAAAATAATTCATACGTATTTGAATGTTACTCAGTTATTTACAAAAGTGTTTCTCTTATTTCAAAAATAGGAGAAATAATAATAATATAGCATGTGCTGGTGAGAATGGGGGAAATGGAACTTTGTTACTGTTTTTGCTGCTGCAGGGTTGTAAATTAATGCCGTCATTTTGTAAGACAACCTGGTTGTAGTTAAATGAAGCATGCATATATATTAAAATCCATTAATTTAACTTCTGTAAATGTATCCCAAAGACACTCACACATAGGTACACAAACAGACATGATCATGTATGAGCTTAAATAAATGCTTTTTGTAGGAAGGGGTAGGAGGTAACGCTTTATGCTTCTATAGATCTCTCTCTTTTCTTCTCATCTTCCTTCCTACTTCCTTCCTTCTTTCCTCTTACTTCCTTCTCCCTGTTTCTTCTCTTCCATTCTCCCTGCCTTTATTCTTACTACTCCTGTGGTCTCTACTTTACTTTCATTATATCCTACAGAGCCAGGTCATTCTGTCTGATCACTTGTTTAATGCAGTGTTAAGAGTACAACCACTCCTCGCTTAGAGACCTGCTTGTTTAATGACTGCTTGGACTTAAGACCAGCTTTGCAGCATGGGAATTCTCTTTCTCAGTCTGCATGAGTCTTGGCATACCCTATGGCACCATGACACACCGCAAGACATTTGCCTGTAAGTTCCTCACTTACCGACCAATTTGCTTAATGACCTGCTTGTAGAAATGGAACTAGGCCATTAAGTGAGGAGTGTCTGTATTTGTTTTATCTGCCTCTGTCCTTCAATAAATTGTAAAGTTCTTGAAAATGGATTGTAGCACACTACCTTTTTCTAGATATTGTCTGAGAATAGGTCTAGTACTTAGTAAAGTGCCAGTGTACAGAGCCACTAAATTGCTTTTTGTATTATGAAATTGTTCTTGAATAATGTGACATACCCATACACTTATCCACATGATTCAAAATGTTAGAAAATAGTAGCAAGTTTTATTTGTGAAAGGTTTTATTTTCAAATATATGTTGTTTGGGCTCTGAAGACATTCAAGGACAACTAGATACCCCTTACCTTCAGAATGTTTGGAAAGTATAAACACTCTTGATTTCATGAAGCATTAATGTTGAACTTTTAGATATGAAAGACATATCTGTAAGCTATTGCAAAGACCTTGGCCTCTTTTACTAGCACTTTCCTTCTTATTTAAGAAATAGAAATTCATTGTAAACAGGTGTTCACCCTATGTATAAAGAGAGCTTTTTTTTTTTTCACTGTCAGTCCACAGAAAGCAATAGTTAAAGTTTAGAATATGTTATTGAAATTGAAATATATTTTGTTTAAAATGTATCCCCTCTAAATGGAAAAAAAATTATTTTAAACTTCTTATGTGTTTTGACAATATCTACTTTCAATGATAAATAAATATGGAATAGTTCTAAAGTCTGTAAGACCGAATAAAATTGAACATGGCACAAAGGCCTATAAAATAGTTTTTCTCATATGGAAACCTCTTTAGATTCTAAACTAATAATAACATTTAATACATAATTTCTTTACAATGATTCCTCATCTGTAACACATAATGCCTACCTAGCTCATAATCCTAGCATATAATAGGATTAATTGATAAAAAATATGTAAAATAATTAGCTCAATGCTTGGCATATAGGTAGATACTGACAAATATCACACCATGCTTTTCTGTTCTTTCTACTAGTTGAAGAATAAATTAAGCATATGGAGTGTCATTTGTTTATATTTGTATTTTTACAGCATTAGTAATATAGTTCTTTAGCATATAGTCAGTGTTCAAAGAAAGTTTGATGAATAAGTATTTTAAATTGATATTCTGATAAATGTTATCTAGTAGCAAATCTCTTTAAAATATGATTCAACATTAAATAGTATTCTTTTTTAAAATTAAATTTATTGGTATTTTAAGTGGAAGAAAAAAGGTAACATCTCAAATATTGCATTTGGATATACTGTCCCACAATCATTTACTGTTTTGAAACCTTTGGGAAGAACTTATCACAGTGGAAAGAGCAAGGGTCCTTAAAATCACACTCTAATTACTGAAGGATCTTGATTAGGTTCTTTTGATTTCTCTGAGCTTCAGTTTTTTTTCCTCCTGTGCAATTATTCATATTCCCCAAGGTATAAGATTGAGTGAATGAGATAATGTGTGTAAAGTACCTATTTCTTTATTTCACACGTAGTATTTGCTCAATACATGTTAGTAAATCTCCCCCTACTTCCACCACCTCCATACCTGTCTTGTAATTTAGAAATCAATCCATCTCTACATAATATAAAAGTTGTCTGTAATAAGATACTGTGCCTATATATGATAAGTTATACAGGAAAAATTCTTAATTGAAATGAAGGACTCTTTATGGAAGTAATAGAAATTGAGTGGATATGTCCATGACTCTCATATTTACATTTCTACCCCATAGTGATCCAGAATAGGATATCCAACTTTCTGTTTGTCAACTTTATTTGAAAAATTCGTCGGCACAGCAATTACACAAAATCCTTGCACTACATCCTCAAAACCTGGTTTCTCCCCCAATGTGTCCTGTCTTAGTGAACAAAAAGATACTCATTCCAAGGGTGAAAACTAGTATTTTAAAGTCATCATTAACCCCGAGTTCTCCTACCTCTCCAGATATTCCTTCTACCTCTACCATCTTATAAGACTGCTGATGTTTCTTTCTAAATATTTCTCAAATTTGTTCCCTTCTCTTCATCTCCATCACCTCTATCCAAGCTATTATCATGTCACACCAGGACAAGTGCAATAGTTTCTTAACTTTTCTATTAATATACACTGTGATCCTTCTTCAATTTATTCTTCAAAACTGGAGTGATCAAACAAAAAAAAACAAAAAACAAACAAAAACAGGAAACAAAAAGAAACAAAAAAAACAAAACACTGTGTGATATCTTTGTTTAAAACACGTAGCTGCATCCATTGGCATGGTTCTCCAGCCCCAACATTGTCTCCCTAGCCCTGTTTTGCTTTTTAGCTTCATCTTCTACCACTTACTGACATTTCCCCCACATTCTGCTCTCCACTCACACTCAGTTCTTCCAAGATAGCATATACCTTCTTGGCTCAAGGACTTGGCACATATGGATTTGCTCTGCCCAAAAGTTCTTTTTACTTTTCCCACATCTACCCTCCACCTTATTTAATCCCACTATCTTCAGAGTTCAGCCTGAAAGAGATGTCCAATTTTTTGGTTTCCCTGGGCCACATTGGAAGAATTGTCTTGGGCCACACATAAAATATACTAACACTAATGATAGCTGATGAGCTAAAAAAATAGTCACAAAAATATCTCATAATGTTTTAAGAAAGTTTACAAATTTTTGTTGGGCTTCATTCAAAGCCGTCCTGAGCTACATGCAGCCCATGGCCGCAGGTTAGACAAGTTTGGCCTAAACCTTACATCACCAGGAAAGCTTCTTCTGACCGACGAGTCTAGATCAGTTCTCTGTTCTATCATTCCGAGTCCCTTGGGCTTATCACAGTTTGTATTTACATAAAAAATTAATTTATTAGTTTCTCCTTTCCATTTCAGAGCATAAACTCCAGTCTGTTAGGCTCAGTGCTGAATTCTTGTTAGGCTACTACAGCTGGCAAATCACAGATGCTAAGTAGCTACTGAATAAAATTATGGATGGATGAATATAAACTAAGCTGAGGGCACCGTTATTTCTCATCTATCCACTCCCCAACACTTCTTTCCCAGTCCTACAAAACATGGGTGATTTTTGCTTGTTTGATATTTGTTTTTCAGAGAAGAGGAGTGAGAGCAGAACATTGGAGAAATGAGCACGTGGTGGACAATAGAAACCTTTTACTAAAGGAGGATCTATAAGGCATTTGTAATAACTATAGCTATCAGAGAAAAGAGACAGTAAATCAAAGAATCTGCTTTGGCCTTTAACCCTAGCTTTTCTGTGCTTTTTCTATTTTACATGTGCCACGTTTTTGGAATTAATAGTCTTGAATGAGAAATCCGAAGATACTCAAAGCATAGATAGATAGCTTGAGCTCTATATTCTACTAGAGAAAAAGACAAGAATCTGTTTCCTGTCATCAAGAAGTCAAAGACTATTTCATACAAGCTTTTTAAATATATGGTGGATCTAAGATCAGTCTGTAAGAAGTTAGGAATCCACCATGTCTGCATAGAGTTGAATGGCCATGATGAAACAGGTTTCATCTCAGGAGCACGTTCTGAATTATTAAGAGTGGCTTCTTAAGAGTTTTATGATAACAAGGATTCTGACCACATGTGAGCCAGAACAAGGAGTGCTATGATCAATTAGTGATGTTAGTCAGGCTTTCAATGGGTACTGGTGGAAAGCAAGCTAGGCATTTGCATTTACTTTTCAGAGACTCAAAAGTTGATAGGTAGATGGGGTAGGGACTGGATTAGCATTCCATTCATTCCCATTATAGGATTAAAAAATATATTTTTTTAGCATAGAAGTTCAATATCTGTTCTTTACCCAGGTCAGACAAGCTGTTCATCATTCTTGATTAACAATTTGGAAATTGGCCTGAGAACTGTAGATACAGAAATGCTAAGTGGTTTCAACCAAGATATTTATGAGAGCTCATGACAGGGTTAGAAGAATTTTATTCCAGTGCCTTGCTTTAATCAATATACTCTCATTTTAAATTCACAACCTGTGATGTAAAAATACTTGAACATGTTTAATGAGATCAATTAAATATTTAGCTTGACATTGTAAACAGGAAATGGAACATTTGCATAGAACTAAGCACCACTACTTTGACTATTCTAAGTAATGCACTGCTCTGAAGTTCAGTTTTCTGGTCACATTCATGCCACAGTAAATGTCTCTGGAGGTAATGTCAAGCCTGGCTACCCTTAGAGGAAGGTGAAGAGTAACTATGCCTAGTTTGCATTATTTATCTTTTTCTTATTGTGAAATCCAAGCTCAGAGTTTCTTATCGGTATTAGCTGAAATACACATTAAGGGGTTTACTGAAATCTATCTGCTTCCACCTTCAGTTGTCAGTGTGACATTAAGTATGTAATGAATGTCTATAGATTCTTGGTGTCAACCCTGAAAGCACCCATTTACTGTTTATAAGCACATTTTCTTCCATCTGCTATTGTTGTCTTACTTCTGCTTTAAAAATACATAAGTTGATTAGAGTTGTGTGGGTGGAGTAATATCTGCAGTGCCAAGCCACCTACAAGCTGTAATATATCAGCCATGTCTCTAGGGGATCTAATTCACTAATTACTTCTTCAGAAATATACAAGAGGTCACTTGCCTGCTACCTTTTATCATTACTTACCCAACAACAAGAGATTTAAAATGGTTGTGAAGATACATGGAAAAGATGACTGAGAAACATTTATAAAACCCAGAAGCCGACCTCATTGGTGAGAGCCCAAATCACAGCTCAGATGTATGCAGTAAATGCTGCAGGAAGCAATTTGAAAAACAGGACAGTCAGAAAAAAGAGACTAATAGGGAAGGGGATGAGGTTTTCAACACAACTTAAAAGCATGTAGAATTGAATTTATTACAATATATATGCTAGATTTCTTTATAATCATTTGTATACTTTACACAAAGATCCTAAAATCCTCTCAAATACAGTCTGATAAGTGCTGGTTCCTACTTTGAATTGGAATGGGGAATAAAATTGAGGATGTCCATTTTTAGTTTTCAGCACCCAGAGATCTGCCAGATGATGAACCTACCAGGGTTGAGCTGTCCTTACTGTCCACTCTTGCTCTCAACCCCTCTGCAGTGGTTCAACCATGTCCCTCCATCCACTAGGCAAAGCCCACTACAGAGCCTGGAATCAGCCCCGAACAAATGGATTCGAATGTGACTTTTCTCTACTTTTCAGGTATGTGTGGGAAGGTGAGAAGGAATGGTGATAGTATCATTATTTTATGGAGAGGGAGGTGGGAGGAATTCAGATTTATGCCACATTGAGGAATCAAGATATTGAAAATAGGTCATTTTTCTTTTCATGCTTTAGAGTTAACTTGCCCCCGAAAAACAAATTCAGGCTATCCCTCATTTTACATTAGAAAATCAAGGTACACAGATGACTTTTTAAAAAATATCAGTAAGTCTAAATATATATTAAAAAAAAATTTCCAGAACTCAGAGTTAGTTTAATAGTCATGACAGTGCATTTTCCCTCTGGTTCTTGTGTCATGAAAATTGACAGATATATTGCTTGCATGTATATGTAAGCACAATTTCATGTATTTTCAAAAAGCATAATTCAATATCCAATCATGCTTTCTAAAGTTGAAAGAACTAGCCAGAACTTTTTGGTATTAATGTTGGGCCTATATGTGATATCACCAGATCCTTCAGGTAATTGTTTTAAGATCTTTAAGACCAAATATATTGTACATTAAACTTGGCCTCCTCTTTGGCATACTGAGTTTCTATCATTTTCATTAACCCCATGAGCACCAACATCACAGTCAGTAATAAGTGAGTACCTATTGGGTGGGAGGAAACATGCAAGGCCACAACCATCTGGTAGCTTAAAATCATCCTAAAATCTACCAAAAAACAGGGCGGGGGGAACTTAATGAACTTTCCAGTCCAATTTTATTGATTTTAGATTTAATACTGCAAAAAACTTCCTCAATTTCAAGATATCACTGACAAATATGTGGTCATTATTCCTTAATGTGTTAATCAGTTGTTTTCCAATGGTTTCATTTTTTCTCACACTAACTCTACTCTAGATAAATAAGATCATGAAAGAAAGAAAATCTACTGTGAAAAGAAAAGTCAGAGGGCATTTTTAAGATATCTATGAAACTGGAGAGCAAGTCCACGTAATGTTGATAATTTCAAAGGACTAGATAAGAAATAGCATAAACAATTTTCACTTCTACCATACTTTTCAGTTTTAGCTAAGAATTATGTCATAAAAGGAATCCTTAGAAATAAGCAAAGTATCAGTGTCTGTAATCTATAAATGAGTTTTATAAATAGATTTAAATAAATTGACCATATTCAAAGGACTAAATAATTGAACCTAAATAGTCTTAGTCAATTCATACTTAATGTAACATCTAAAAATGTTTTTTCTCATAAAATTCAGACAGCAATTCTATTTGTATGAGTATAATTTTATATCTTAATGATATAATACTTAAATTATCTCATTGTTGAAATTTAATTTTCTATACAAGAAGAACATCTATATTACAGCTTAACTTTGCAACAAATATATCGGTATTATCTTGATGGTAGAGTTTTGGTGAGAAAAGAACAGAGCCCATAACTTTCTTTGAAAACAAGCAAACATGAACTTTTAGGGAAAGAGAATCTTAATTTTCTAAGCACTAGGAGTTAAGAGTACTTTGAAAAGTTTTAGATAGTTTTCATAGAGCAAATTTCCTGTCCTACGCTGTTCCTGCTAAAAACTGACAGAGCAGCCACAAACGGGAAGAAGGTCCTCCATTAGTTCATCGTAGTTTCCCTTGTACAAATTAATATGAGGTGGACACGGAACGAGCTCCCCGTTTGCCATCCTGTGGGGGTGCCCTGCGAATCTGTCAAACTCCCTCCGTGAGTAATTGGGTGACAAGCTTAGGGAACCTACAGGCAAAAGAAATAAATTCTAAAGAACGGATTACTTCATTCCGATTTCCTGCATAACCAAGTCACTTCTCCTGTGTGTCTCTCTCTCTGGTTTTTGCTTCTTTCTTTTAAACAACCCCAAGTCGGGAGCCCTGCCTGGGGGCAGAAATGTAAGCCACGTGGGTTACTGAGCTTTCAGCCCTTGGCTTCCATAACTTTCTCATCCAGGATGCTAATATATCTACGATACACTAACATGACGAGAATAAGACATGTTCTTACTGGCATCCTATTTTGGGGGGAAAGCAAACAAGAAAACCTAAACACTGTACTTTATTAGTAAAATTGCCAAGGAAATCAATCCCTTTGATGACTCCCCCACTCTCCAAGGCTTCACTATCATCCTGGTATTGAAATGCATTGTCTGTTTCAGAAAAGGGGTAAAAGGCAAGACAGAGACGTTTAAGATCTGAGTCACCGTACTGTGTTTAGAGGAAGCTCACAGTTCCAGAGGTGAGGTAGTACTCCCATGCTGCTGTTTGGAACAATAACCTCGTATCTTTGTCTCCATCTGCTTTCCTGTCTGTGCAAAATTACAAAAGGAAAGGGTATCTATTTACTGATAGTTCCCTGGTAACATTCTTATAATTTCTACATCCTGCCTAATCATGCTATAGCAGAAACACTGTGTTCATGGTCTTTAACTTCTTACAATTTATCCTTATATTTGAAGTATATCCACCCACAGAAGAAAAAATTAGATATTTTTCTCATAAGCCAAGGAAAATAAGTAAATCTCTACGGACCTAGGATCTGTACTTCTTGAGTCATTCCTCACGCATCTATAATGAGATATTAAAAATGCTTAGTAGGGGTTTTAGCTCACAGGAAGACCTGAAGCACAATTTTAACAGGCACAGGGCCCTTTCCTAGGGACAGAGGACTGGAGTTGTGAAACGGGACTTTCTGAGGCAGTATTCACCTAAGTAATGTGCATCCTTCCTCACTTAACGATTTATGCTCTGCATAACAAATTTGTGCACAATTATTTGGAAGAGGGAAATATGCCTTGTTTTTAGAGGCCCTCCGGTCGGTGCCTCATCGCTTTATGGTTCATTATATAGGGACAACTGTTAGCAATCTTGCAAGTCAATCTTTCATGTAATGCACGAACACCCTCCACGGCCTCACTGCCAGGTAGTTGTCTAGTGCCTACCATCCATGTATTAAAAACTTACTGAACAGTAAGCTAAGCATGTGCAAAGATTTAAAAAAAAAGAATCATACATCTTACCTTCAACATTGTCATAGTCTAGAAAAAAAGAGATATACATAACCAATTAGAAGAACAGTTCTAAGGAAGAGGTGAAAGCGAATTAATTCTGAGTGCTTGGATGGTAGAAGGAATCACAGAAAAATTAATATTAGGATGAGATTCTAAGAATGAGGAGATTGTCACTAGATGGAGAAGGGATAAAAGGTCATTATAAGCAAACAAATGAACAAACAAAATATTGGGAAATGTGAAAATTCTGGGAGCATTAAATTCACGTAGAGACATTTATTTCTTCTATGACCACACCGTCTGATATGGTAGCTGCTGTTAACATACGGTCATTAAACACTTGAAGCTATTTCAAATGGAAATGTGCTTTAACCCTTTTGCTGCCACGTTCTGATACAGCTGAATGAATATTCCATCTGCTGACGGCGATGTTCAAGTTTACCTCAGGAGCTCAATAAAACTTTTGCTTGTCAGTCTTCCAGAAAGGAAGTTTAGGAAAGCAGGCAGACATTTTTCTGCATTTTTGTTTTTCAAGAATGAATGACAATAGGAAATTTTTATATTTTAATTAATCATTTATTTTAATAAAATGTACCATCTTAACTGTATTTATTTAAAAATATAAATACTGTAATTATTGTAAAATTGTTATTCAGTGTGAAACTGTTTCAAGAACTTTTCTCCATTTATAAGATTTTAAAATATATTTTCCTGTGGCTTGTGCTCTCAACAACAAAGATGTTTTGTATGCCGTATTGTGAAACAATTTGTATAAATTTTTTATGTATTAATGCTATCTGATTCTAATTTATCTATACTTAAATCTAATTGATGTCACTTAGTATGTTTTGAGTATTTTTTGCTAAAATTCAATATAATGGTAAATTTATTATCATATAACAAAAATTTAAAATAAAAATAATGTTTATATACAAAGCAGCCTCAAATGTTATTATTAAATACATAAAATAGTCAAAATGTCAACTTTTTATTTATCATGGCTTTTTGACACATTTTGAAAAAACAATTGAAGTCAACACAGTAAAAGGGTTAAATTGTGGAGATATGTTATATACAGTTCACCCTTTGTCTACAAATTATATATATTATTTCTGCATGCAGAATATGTGCACTCTTGCCCAAATCTTCCCAAAGTCTCATCCTATCACAGTATTGGCTTGAAATCCAGAATCTTGTGATCTACATCAGGTACAGGGACAGCTCCTCAAATACAGTTCCTCTTCATCAGAAGACCTGTAAACTACATATATAACATACAATATAACACATATACAATGGTGAGACAGGCATAAATTAACCATTACAGATATTTTGTTTCAAAGTGAGGGAAGATAGGAAGGACATAGAACTTACTAGTCAACAACGTTTCTGAAACTGAACCAGGCACATGTTGGATGTTTCTTGACTCGGTCTCACTCCTTCCCAGAAATCATCCATGGCTTTCAGCTCCACTCTGTGAGCCCTTGGTTCTACCCTTTGACTCGTCCTTCCTGTTTTAAGGGGCCTGTGGTTGCAGCATAGAGTTTTCTTGGACTCCTTCCTGCCTGTAGAATTCTGGAGGCTGAAACTTTTCTTTTTCTTTTTGTATTATCTTATTCTTTTCTGTCTAAGCTGGCATTGTTTCTATGAATATAATTATCTTTAAAACTTTGTAGATCTCTTGTGATTCTCCTAAGGTTCATTCCATTAAACTAAGTCACACTCACAATTCTCTTCAAACTGAGTCCTTTTCTGGCTTAAGTTTCTGCTGACATGGCTGAGGGACAAGACCCTAAAGTGTTTAGAAGCCCTACTATTGGCGAGGATTGTGAGGTATAACCTTAAACCTTTTAGAGGGACTGAACTGGACTGTGTACTCTGGGGTAATACTTACGATCTTTCTGAGATCTTTAAAGATTTTACAGTCCCATTCACAACTTCATCTTTAAACCATGTTCTCTTGACAGTACCCTGAACCTGGTCTTTACAAAACATTTCTTAATTTTAATATTAATCACAGTCTGAGTAGGCTAGGAATGTTCAAATGCATCAGGTCCTTGTTCTTCCCTATTTAACAGTCATCCCTTCAGTTTATTCTTCCCCTCTCTAATTTTACTATAAGAAACAAAAGGAATCCAGCTGGCATCTTCACCATTTGTCTGTAAAACTTTTTAACTAGATCACCTACCATTGAGAATATTTTCTAACTTCCAAATTATTATAGGCAACAATGTTGCTAAACCTTTTTTTTTTTTTGGTGGTTCCCTGGCCTAACCCAGACCATGGCATGGCGAGCACCGAAGCCTAGCCACTACACCACCAGGTAAACCCCTTGCTAAACTTTATTTATTTATTTATTTATTTATTTGCTTTTTGGTATGTGGGTGGCTCCCTGACTGGGAATCGAGCTCAGGCCGCAGCACTGACAGCGCCAACGCCGAAGCCTTAAGCCACTACACCATCAGGGACCCCCCCACTTGCTAAACTTTTTGATACTACATAGCAAGACTTTTCTCAAATTTCTTAACTCTTCCCTTATAGCTCCTCTAATGTGATCATGTTTCTAAGAACAGATTTTACAAAGCTCTCTAAATTTTCAGTAACATGCTCCTTAAATATGTTACAGCTTTAACCCATTGCCTGGTTTCAAAGCCACTCCTACATTTTGGGGTTTTGCTATAAGAGTACCCCACCGGCAAGTACCCAAAACTGTATTAGTTTAAAATTCTTGCATAACAAATTACCTCAAAATTTTTTATCTTAAAAAAATTATTATCTCACACAGTCTCTGACAGACAGGTATACGAAAGTGGGTTAACTGGGTTGTTTTGACAGAGGGTCTCTCAAGATGTCAGGTGGGGTTGTTGTCATCTGAAGTTTGACTGTGGACAATTGCCTCCGTGATGGATCACTTCTGTAGTTAGGAGGCCTCAGTTCCTCTCTGGTTGTTGGCAAAAAACAAACAAACAAGCAAACACACAAAACCAAACACTAAAACTCTGTTTCTCTCTACATAGGCCTTTGCACAGCCTCCATGAGTACCCTCACTACATGACTGCTCACTTCTCTCAGAATGAATGATGCAAGAGAGCAAAGCAGAAAGAAGATGCAAGACTTTCTATAACCTAGCCCAAGAAGTGACATGCCAGTATGCTCTTGGTCACACCAACCAACTCAGATACAGTGTGGAAGGGCCATCAAGAGCCCTTGATCTTGGCAGAGACCAGTGCAGGCCATCCGGAAGCTGGCTATCATGTAAGTAACTAATCATTAATTCTTATATTGATTACATGATTTGTACCATTTGTATCATTTATTTATAATAAAATATATTTAAATATAAAATAAACAAATATAAATAGATAATGTGACTATAAAAAGCTACATATATACCAATATATGTAAATTATATAAATCTAATAGAACATTAAATATTTTCACCTGTTTATTTTTACTTTTATCTTAAGTTTACTAATGAATTCAAAGTTACAATCTGGCTGATTATATTTTTACTGAGCAGCATTGTCTTAGAGGATACATAAAAAAAGACAAACAGAATTGGAGGCAAAAGCAGAAGACACACTGTGACATAGCCTGAATCTCCTCTCACAGCCTTTAGCTCTTCTTCTCCAAGCAATAAAGAAAACTTGAAGATTTGAGCGAGGAAGTGACATTATCAGAGATGTGTTTCAGGATGATTACATCAAACAGCAGGGTGTTAGATGGATTAGCCCAGAAGAGACACTGAAGAGGGATCTGAAAAACAGTGAATTACACAAGCCTTGAGCCCAGAAGAAAAATTAGGATTGAGAGAAAAAAAAATTTGGAGTTACATCCTTAGGGATCATAGTTGAAGACCTGCCAAGAATGAGTCCACTAAATAGAACAGGAATGGATTCTTAAAGAAAATTTTCCTTTAGGAAGACTAGTGCATGAAGAGAAGCCAGACAAAAGAGAAGGAAGAACGGCCCAAAGAGGAGTGATGACTTCTCTGTCCTCTCTAGGGTCGTAATTGTGGCTTCTAGATGAAGGTTTTGGTGCTCATAGAGGCTCAGAGGAACAGGAGAGCATCCTAGAGCAACTGCTGCACAGGGCAGTTCTCTGTTTGCTTGTTTGGATTTTTCTCCACCTAATCAATAGTCCTTCTGAAACAGTACTGCTTTGTTATTTGCAGGTGGTAGACTCCAGATCAAGCCATTGGCAGAGCTCTGATTACGCTATCTTATCTTTATCTTTTGCCATCTCCTACCCTCTATCAGACTTCTGGGAAGAAGGCAGTTGGGGATTAGCACTTTTAAGCACTTCTGGTGTCATCCAGAGCTCTGGTCTAAATGTTTATGATGTGCTACTATAGAAGAGGAAGTGAAAAGAACAGCTGGCTTTATTCAGTTGAGATTGAAAAGGCTTTTAATGAAAAGTTTAAATTACTCTTCCATCTTTAAAAAAGTGCTTTGTCAGTAGCCTTGAAAATGGTGAACTCAGTAGCATTTTTGATTATGTAAAATATAATTCTTTAACGTTTAAGAAACATGTAAAAGTTACTTTTCCCCTTGTGCCAAACTTGTTTTCTGAATTTTTATATCCATTTCATGCCGCATTAAATAAACCATCATTGTCTAAAAGGCAACAAGCTTTTGTATAAAATGTTAACAATATTAATCACATTTATTAACAGTAAAAAAAAAAAAATCTGATACTACAAGTAAAGAAACCCAAAATAGTACAAAAAGAATTAGTAACAGACATGGAATTTTCTAATTGTTTTTCCATTTCCTCCTAACTAAAATTTAAAGCATTATATGCTATGAATAAGGCAAAGCTTGTAAACAGAACCTAGAGAAAAAGGAGAGTTTCTATTTTGATACATTTGTCTCCCTTAGCCTCTCTAGTAATTTGAAGAGCACAGTTGCCAAGACGTTTTTTGTGCTCACCAGAATTTGGAACCAGATCAACAATTCTCATAAGGCCTAAACAGCCTTATTCACTGCGTTGTTGAGACTTGTTCAGTCAATTGTATTTGCTGACAAGTGAATATTTATTTTTCCCTCAATGTGAACACTTTTTTGATCAAGAAATTTTTATACATTAATTATATTCTGAAAATAAAGACATTACAAAAGCAATTGTCATTACAATTCCAAGAGTGATTCAGTATAAAAAAATGTTTAATCCATTCTTTATTCTGACTATGTAGCAAGGTAAAGTGAACATCTTTTAAGGACATGCTGTAATGTTCCTCTTCTAACAGATAGCCTTGCACATTGTATTTGGTAAATGGATAAGTAAAAACAAGGGGGGTATTGCAAAGGAAGAAACGCACATACAACTAGAAATAAGCATGGAATCTTTACCTTGCTTTCTCTTCTGCTTTTTCTCATACATTCAACCAATATTTATTAAGCAACTACTTTATCTTAAGTATGCTTGTAGATGCTGGGAAACACAAAACTTAATTATGAAACAATTTCTTTTTTCAATGTGATTATATATAATCCATCAGGGGAAGCAAACATTTATAAAATTAACAAAATCATTTATACAAAGTAAAGTGTACTGTAATAATGACATATCTGTATAGCACTTGTATATACTATTTATGCTGCAAATCATTTTCACATCCATTATTTCATATAAGTCTAATAACAGACCCATTTAGTAGGTAAGTTTTTATCCTTGATATCATCAATTAACATATTTGGAAGCTGAGACTTATGAAAAGAAGACACACATTGGAGTTCAGCAAAATTTCTAAAAAGTACACTGGATCTTGAGACCAAAAAAAAAAATTATTTAAGTGAAAAAGATAAGTTTTCTAAAGAAAAAATTGACATTAAAAAAAAATTCTTCATGACCAGTAGCATTTAACTCAGGAGGAAAGAACACTTCAGACAAAGTAAATATTCCTTGTATAGAACCTTCCACAGGAAGGTTCTAGGATCATAATCCCGGAGTTGTGAGCAATGTGGCTGGTAGGTAGATTACAGCCTGTATGTGAGAGACTTCAGCTATGACCCTTCAGTTGGCCTTTGTCTCGAAAGGTAAAGGGAGACATTTAGGAGGTACTTCACTTTTTTTTAGCAATAGAGTAAAAACTACAGGCTTTGAGATTTAAGAAGGCAGTTTGAATGCAGCAATAGAGAACAGAGAACAACTGGAAGCTGAGAGAGCAGTTAGTGACAGCAGAGTTGACCGATGGGAGAAAATAAAATAAATAAATGAAGCAATGACAATGGGGGCAGGAAGTTGTGCATAGAACTCAGAACCATTAGGTCAAGAATCAAGTAAAGCCCAGATTTCTACTGCCAAGAGATTCCATATCCAGAGCCGGACCAGAGGCAGGTAGGTCCACTGTGCTGCAAATGCTTACAGTGTGACAAGTTTAATAAGAGAAACCCTGTATCGGTCACTTGATGAATCCGCCAGAAACCGTGCATCTGACAGGCAAAAGGTACGAATCTGTTTCTTAACCTGCAAAGAAAATCCACAGCTGATTTCATTTTGCCTGAGGAAATACTGTAAGCCGTAATTATAACTACATCCCACGGGCGTTTTTTGCATTCTGAATATGTAGTTAAACGTGATTTCTTCAGATTGAAGTGGCATATCTTGCCATCACTTTGCCACTCCTGAAAGGCGTCAGAGCTAGGGAACGCGGCGTGGACGCCGGCATTCTCTGAGACACCGGCCGCCTCCGCTCTTCAGCTCCCAGAACAGCGAGCAAGGGCAAGGCCGCAGGCCCGCCGCCTCTCCTCGGGGCCGGAGCAAGCCGCCGAGCAGCCAAGGAACCCTGGTGGGGACTCACTTCTGTGGAGCAAGCAGCACTTTCCCCAAAGGCACCGAAAATACTTAGGCTTATCTTAATAACACGAGCATTTTTGCAGCACTTTCTAATCATTAGTTAGTTAATCTGAACAGCATCCCTGGGAGATAGGTAAGGATAATTATCCTCATTTTACAGATGAGAAAACAAACACTAAGAGGTTAACTTACTTTGACAAGGTTATTTAGGGAGCTGGGGAGGCTGAGCCGAAATGCAGGCAACTTTCAGGCCTGGAAACGTGAAATGCCTTTTCCTTCAGCGTGAAGCGAGCGCAGTGCTTGCGTAGTTAAGCCACCCACGTGACGTAACCGCTTTCCTTTTGATCTAGACAACTTCTGCCCTTAAAAACAGTCCATCGAATCATCTAGTGATGCGTCGTGACTAATAGGCAGTATCTGTTGCGGATGGCTGCCACCAGTGCTAAGCTAGCTACAAATGAGGGGAAAAAAATTAATGTAAGAACATTAAAAAACAAGTATCATGGAGAGTCACTTTGACACTGAGTTCAAGTGAGAGAAAATTTTTAATTACTTTTAATAGCCTCATATAAAGAGAAATAATGCTATACCTCGAAGTCCAATAAGAGCATAGTATTAAGTTGACAGCATCTTACTAATGCTGTCAGTCCACAATAGAAAGAAGTTAATAAACGTAGTCTAAAAGTAGTTTAATCAATAACTGCAAAAGATAACGAAGGAATTGGTGGATTCCATGCAGTCTAAAATAATTGATTGGTTAGGAATGAATTCAAGGTAAAATACTAGTTTAAAAATTAACATCTGTAGTATAGATATTTTAAATAAACAATTTCACCAAAATCATAGGGTTTTTTCCACATTAACTATATACAAAATGGTGACTCTATAAAAAAGCAAACTTAAGTCAAATAGTCTTGTCATCTATCCAGCTCTTTCCAAAATCCTATGAGTTTACTGCACTATTCGAATGATTTTAGCAGCATTTTTACACTTATGGCAGTAGTCATATGAATTGTAAGATTATAATTCCATATCAACATTAATATATATTCATAGGCCACCCACTTGCATATTGGTTTCTATGGGACAAATGTTACATAACTTCCATAGCTCAACATTTACATAGACATCGAGATTCTTTATATTGCTTGAGAGTCATGAAGATTATATTTGACTCGTTTAGGTGGCACTTGTGATATTGGTTTATTGTTTATTTTATATAACATAATTCTCCATCTAAAATGAATGTATGTTCTAGGAACAAGCAGTCTCTTGGGAAAGATCTCAAGAAGGTTAAACAAGAAAGAATTCATTGTAAACGGCACATTCAAAACCAATCTTTTATATTCTCCTTTGAGTTGCATAGTGTATCTTTTTCTTTCAAAATATACATTTTTTCCACGAAAAGGGAAAATTTAAATCCAAACATAATGCAGGAAAGTCTTGATATTAACTTCAAGAAATAGATTTGCCTGAGTCCCAAGCATTAAAGAGCAACTCAAAATTTTTAGTGATCTTTCATAGAAGGAGGTAGGCATTCTATGTATCTTAAATCCAGTTACAAGATTTCCTAAACATCTCCTTGAATGATTTTCCTCAAAGTTTATTTCTGATGTTTGCAAATCTTTCTTCTCACTCTCCTGTCACAACACTTCTCTCAGCGCCCCTCCCCTCCACTGCCCCTTCCTCCACTCTTGGGCTCAGCCCTCCTCACACCATGCAGTACTCCCAGGCTTCTCTACACCTTCCTCATACCTTTTTATTTCACACCATAATTCAGCCCTTTTACTTTTCTCACATGAATTCTCATTCATCCACTCAGCAAAACATCATATTCTCCTTTGGATCCCATTTCTTTGAAGAGTACAAGAGAAAGAATGTAAATATTTACAATTTGATATTTTGCTTGTTATAAATCAAAAGAATAATGGAAAAAGAATAGAGGACATGTAAAAAACTAATGAAAAATACAAGACACAAATGATAACTTTGAGACATGTAAAACTGGCGAAGGTGAAACAACTGATAAAGGTCCCATGGACAGAGAAATTTAAAAGCAGCCTTACAAGTCTGGGGATTTGCTGCTGTGAAATCAAAGAGAGAGCAGAAACCGATCAGATATCATAGCAGCCAACATGCCTCCCCCAGTAGGGCATTGCTTACCCAGCAGGGGGTCTCTCTCCTGTATTAGCCTCTCAGAATCTGTGTTCACAATCAATCTCTATTGAGCAGGGACAATTTCTGTCTCCCAGATGAATCTTTAAAAATCTACTAAAGAGAATCTGTAAAGCAGGATGAACTGCAGTATAGCAACCTAAAAATGGTAAAGAAAGGTCACAGGCCTCTCGCAGGATGACAACCCACCACTAAAGCTTTGGGGTGCTTTTTCATTTCTTTTGCTGGGCACTGAGGGCATCAGATCAGTAATGCTAATGGTAAGAATTATATTAAAAAAATAGGAAGACACTAGGAAATCAGGAGTGAAAAAAAAGAAGAAAATATTACTGAGTTTTTGCAAGAGCGATAGATATATCTAATGCTGTGGAGGCAGCAAGATGGTACATTACTGTCTTCTGCTGGTGAGGACAGAGATGATAGGGAAGCTAGAGTTTGCACGTGAGCATTGCACTTGAGCATGCAAAAAAGAAAATGAACCTACCTTTGGGAAGGCCTCTTCTATTCTTCTAAATCAAAGAGAGAAGAATGGGCTGATAGTTGATAATGAAGCTACTGATAGACTAAAGGTTGTTAAATATGTGTTTCATTGTTAGGAATCTCCAATGGGGGGGCCGGGGGGGAAGCCAAGACTGAACTCACTTTAAAGATACACATACAGTGGTGTATATCATGAATGAAAGAAGGGAATGGTATAGGTAGGAAAGGGTAAATGCATGTATACACGCATATAGTTGAAAAGCATATCAGAAACAGATCCTAATTCCTTGAAAAAAGGAACTAGTTGTTGTTGTTGTTGTTGTTGTTGTTGTTTCCCTGAGCAGGGCTCAAACCAAGGCCTCCGTGGTGAGAGCACCGAAGCCTAGCCACTACCCCACCAGGGGAGCCCTAAAAGGAACTATTTTGAAGATGGGTCCATGAAATTTCCAAACACTGACAAATAATTCAGACCCTGCTGAAACAGTCAATGTAATTAAAAGATATTATTAAAACTTGCAATCCACACACGAACATTGTTGTAGTAAAAAAGGGGGTAGCAAATATATGTTAAAATAGGTCTGGAGACACTCTAAATTCAGTGAGCATCGGAGGCACCTGGAGAGTGGGCTTGTTAATGCAGATTTCGTGGCTTTATTCCCCAGAGTCTGATTTCGGTAGCTCTGAGCTGGGCCTGAGATTTTGCATCCCTACCACGTTCCAGGTGACAGAGAAGCTCCTGGTCTGTGGACCATACTTTGAGTAGTGCTAACCTAAAATATACCACCATATCATGGACAACGTGGTTTCCTGCAAATTCAGATTTATCACGAGCAGTCACCAGAGCCTTAATTTCAGAGAGGTCTGTTGAGACATCCAACATGAATCTCTCTATCTCTATGCACCTCAGTTTCCCTTCATGTGGCATTAAGATAGCCATCCTTAATTTTCTAGCAGTTTGATAATTAGGTGCATTCTTAATGGTAAGTGAGGCCCCTAATTATACAATTAAGGTTTTAAAACCTTTTGAAATCTGAACGTGGGGAGTGCTTTCATACAAGTGTCCTCATTATTATCTTTAAAACCCCTGTAATATCAACCAAATCCAGCAGAAGCAATTCTGCAGTCTATAGCCACTTCACACTGTCCCAGACAGCAATTACAGAAAATTTATGACTTTTCTGTTTGTAAAGGCTGAAGTTTCTGAGGAAATAAGCAACTTCCAACCGTCAAGCACTCAGCAGACCCCGCTCCTCCACTAAGAGGTTTTTGCAGCTGCATTTAAGGGTGGAAGAGGTCTTGGAATCAGCTAAGAGACCGACTCTGACCAGGTGTGAACTGACCAGTGGGGCACAGAGTCTCCTGTTCAGTGGGCTTTTCAGCAAGGGGAACATTTTGACCACATTTCTTCCAGTTTTGTTTGTTTGATTTTTTGTTTTGTTTTATTCTCTAGTCTGACCCTGTTTCTGGGCAGTGAAAAAACACGCTACCTAATTTTTTCCTAATTTTTTCTAACAAATGCAATAAAATCACATTTCTAGAAAATACCTTGTTCGCCAAATGCATCACATAAGTTTAAAAATGATGACACCCGTGCTAATACGTTCATGAAAACACTGAATTCATTCATCTCCCCTTCCCTCTTTACTTACCTCGTTTCTCCTTTCTTTGCCTTCCTTGCCCCTTTACTTTCCCTTCTATTTTCTCTTGCCTTCCATCTTCCTCCTAACAAGAGACATTGCATGATTCAAGTTAAAACTCATCATCATCATCATACATTGATTCAACATCATTAAGTACAATCATGTGGCATTATCATCATCATTATCTTGAGCGCTGGAGACGCCCAAGCATGTTCCTCTGCTCCTCTCTTCCTTTCCCACAGCTTCCAAGATAAGAGGGTCTTTATTCTCACAGCCTTCCTCCCTGGTTCTGAATTCAAGGAAAACGTTAGCTTTTCTCTTTCCTTTTCCCTTTGCCCCAATACTACATACTGCCAGTATAATTTTTGTTGTTTCTTTCCTTCATTTGTTTTAACAGCAATTATGTACAGCTCTTCAACTGAAAATATATTGGCAAGGAGAGCTGGCGTTGCACAGCATTTTAGATTTCACTCAGTGGCGTAAAGATGTGTAAATGACTTCCTGTGAAGTACCAATGGACTAGATTGTCCTATTAACTATTTAAGTGAGCATGCAAGATTATTACTTCAAAGCTTCATCTACTGCAATTATGTCTAATATGCCTTTACTGAGAAGATTCTGGATGTGATGTCGAAGGGTCATTTCCAAGTTAAAATTATGCATCTCTTTCCATAGCAAAATAAGATATCAACATAGTCACAGCTCACTGAAAAAGAAGGCGAGGGCACACAGTCCTCTCCAGGTTATATTAACAGCTCAAGTCAAGAGATCTTCTCTTAGATAAATAACTTAGTGTTGCTTCAAACACTACTTTATTTCCTAATTAGTAATGTACACTTCCTTGCTGGATAAATGGAATGGACCAGGTATGGCATCATCTGTAATTAATTGGTGTGCTAGCTACTTAAGAGGACACACGCCATTCGTGTTATTAAACAGTGTCATGTCAGATTTAAATGGATGTCATTATGAAGGTTCCTCAGGGGATCAATCCTTGGACCATTGTGAGTCATGAACATTATAAATGAGCTGACAAGGCAGGGTTCTGAGTGTAGTGCACATTTTTATGCTGATGACAGAGTCCTGGGCTGGGTTGGAGTGCTCAGTCACTGAGTAAACTTTGAAGCAGCTCTATTCAGGGATTTCATAGATGGAAATTAAATTGTTTCAATAAGGAAAAGAAATACTTGTGTATTTTCTGTAGAAATTCTTGAAAACTCTGTGCATGCAAAGATAAAAGTTAAATGCCCAGGTAATTCTGTGGTCAGAATGATTTTAGAAAAGTGCTATTATTAATTATTATTGACAAATATGTTTACACTTAAGTCATGTCAAGTAAACTGTATGTGAAGAGAAACTCAGAATATTTTGATTCAGAAAACTTAAAGGAACATTTAGACTTTTCTGCTATGGGACTAATGAGTTACATGGGACCTACTTGGTTTTAGTGTAGATATTCCCTCTTCCTAAGGCTGCTTCCTGACCTCCCTAGACTGCATTAGGTAAGCTTCCCATGTGTTCTCATTTGCACTTTGTGCATACTTTCAGTCTTGTCACTAGATTCTTAGCTTTTTGAGGACAGAACCATGTATTTAGGTCTGCAAGCTCAGCATCTAACTCAGCATAGGGCATACCCTAGATATTAAGAAAATGTTTTTATGAAACGAGCGTGTCACTCCGTGTTTCCATCAGAAAAAGAGACACACATGGTGGCTTAGTTCCGGTTAACAGAGAGTCCACTTAAATTTATCCAGCGTGTACCCATCCCTATGGGTGCCAGTTAACTGAGAGTCTCCTGTGCTATGGAGAGACAGAAGCTTAATATAAAAAGTGGGAATAACATAAATGTAGGGCCTGAAGTTCTAGGAAGCTGCACCTGGAGGAGTACAGAAACAGTCACTCAGGACATCTGCCTGAAGCTGTGCAGTGGATGGCGATGCCAGATCTCACACGGAATTTAGAGAAGCTGCAATAACTGTAAAACGAACAGGAACTTGTAAAGGAGTCAGAGAGGCTGCCATGTCTCGCTACCTTGACCTTGAGGAGTAAGTTTCTGAAATAGACCTTCCGAGAATAATGAACTCTCCTCCTCTCTGCCTTCTCATTGTCAAACTTTAACTTGTGATCATACAGGAAAAGGGATTATGAGAAGTGTAAACTGGGGTTTTCCACTCGGGGAAGAGGAGGCACAGAGAAAAGAGATGGGGAGGGGCGATGTAAAGGCGACAAGTAACAATCCAGTCAGATTTAAAAATAAAGTGCAACTATCTCAATACAAAGGAATGCTTATTTAACAACCCTATGCCACATAGAAGAAGAATTTTCTCAGGACACTATTTAGATATAAGTAAAATCAATGCAAGAGAGAAAGTACCTGCCAGTACTCTGTATTGTCTTTAAAGCTAGTCTGTGAGATAATAGAACAAACCTGAGCAAAGGAATAAAAACAGCTGTCTCTGGCAATAAATGTTTCTATTTTGATAGAATAAAAAAAATTAACACAGGAAACAGAATTTACATATTCTATGAAAAATAATTAAAGACACAGGGTCAAAAATGATATTTGTTTTATGATTTAACAACTAAGTACCACAGGAATAATGTCTGTTTTCTCTCTTCGAGGGCATCATAGACATTTCTGTCATTGAATTTACTGAACAGTCTTGCCTGTCTTGGCTTGGCAGACAGTGATTACATTATAATAGGTACAGAAACATTAAACACAAACCTCCCTCCAATACTTTCATTTGTATCAGACTGTACTTTCACACAATAACAAACCTCAAATAATTGTGTTGTAAGCCAATGGTTCTTGATGTTGTGATTGTCACAACTGAGTAAAAGTATTGAAATTTTATGTCAGACAATGTGCCATTATTCCTCTCTGGGACTAAAAATGGTATAGATGGACTTAATGCTATGACTTCAATAAGACAAAACCCAAGAGGCAGAATGACAAGGAAGGATCTCTTTGCTTTATTCTTCACATGTCCAAAAATTCTTTAAAAATTTTTTTTCTTAAAGATTTGTGTTGAATATAGTATTGAAGCAGGGTTCTCAACAAAGTTCCATAGTGAGAAAATTAGAAAATGAAGAAGATTTTGCTTTAGTTTGACAATGGTTTATACCTAAAGAAGATAGAACTTATTTTTTAGGTAAAAATTTTCATCATTTGACCATAGTTAGGGTTCATTTATTTACTCAGTGACTATTTATCAAGAAGTACTTAGTATATACATGGCTATATATTAAGCCCTATGTTGGATAATAGATGAATCTAAAATATGTTCTATCCATAGTTAAGTTTAAAATCTGGTGAAGGAATAAATTCACAAATTACCCCAATACAAATGTGAAAGATAAGTGTTAAAATATTCAAGTTCACCACTGTGCAGGTAGTAAGATCAGGGAAGCTTTCAGAAATGTGTCACCGAGTTTTGCCTTGTAGAATGAGTGTGATTTGAATTCTCTCCAATGGGGCTTCTTGTCCCTCCACCAAATTGATTTTATCAAAGTCACTCATGATCTTCAAGTTCGTCAAACTTTATCTTACTTGACATATCAGCGCTTATAGAAACAGTGAACTGTTTATTCTGGCATTTTCTCCACTTGACTTCTAAGACATCGCAGCCTTGGTTTTCTCCTGTATGTCTGGTTGCTTCACCTTAGTCACCTTGATTCATTCTTTCTTTACTCCAGTCATACTGACCCCCTTGCTGTTCCTTGGACTTGCCAGCTCACTTCCACCTTAAAGACTTCAGTCTGACTGCTCATTGCCTGGATCATTCTTCATCTAGATAATCATATAGCTAACTCTCTCATTTGCTTTAAATCTTTCCTCCGATGTAGTAGATTGAATGGTGGCCCCCCAAGTGATATGTCAACATCCTAACCCCCAGAACCTATGACCACACATTTATTGGGAAAAATATGTACATTTGTTGATGTAATTAAATTAAGGAATTTGCAATAAGAACATCCTAGATTACCTGGTTGTCCCCTAAATCCAGTAATAAGTATCCCTATAAGATACACAGAGAAGACAGATACAGAGAGGGAAAGACAACACACAGATGAGAAGGCCATATGAGGATGGAGAGATTAGAGGTAAGCTTTCACACGCCCAAGAATGCCTGGAGTCACTTGAAGCTGTAAGAGGCAAGGCAGGATGTTTTCCTAGACATTGCAGAGAGAGTGTAGTCCTGCTACACCTTAATTTGGAGCTTCTAGCCTCCAGAACTATGAAAGAATAAATTTCAGTTGTTGCAAGCCTTACAGTTTGTGGTAATTTGTTATAGAAGCCCTATAACATTAATTAATTAATAATAGATGTCAAGTTTCCAATAAACCTTCCCATGACCACCCTTTTAAAAATGTCTTCTCATCTCCACAATGCCCTTGCGACTTCTGGTTTTGTTATCCTGCTCTATTTTTATAGAACATATCTCTTTCTAAAATACTGTCAGTTTACTTTTCCCAAAATATGTTGTTTATTACCTATCTCCCACTAGAAAGTAGAATCCACAATGGCAAAGATTTTGTATATTTTGTTCAATGAAATATCCCACCTGCCTAAAATAGTGCCTGGCATATGTTAGGTACACAATACCTATTTGTTAACAAGAGCACAGTCACAAGCATGAGAAAGTACAGGGAATATTTAATGAGCAATGAGATCCACAGTCTTGAGTTTATCAATGGAACTTTATAATGTAAACCTAGAACATTAGATGAAAGTAATGTGAATTATAGAAGATAATAAATTCAAACTTAACTTATGAAACAACAGAACTTTATTTTATGTAGGGACATTGAGTGATTAGAGCTATGCTTTCTTATATATACTTGATGATTCTTTCCTTGTTGAGGAAGTCACTTAATGTAAATTTCCTGGTTTTCATGGCTTCTTCACTTATTTTTCCCAAAGGAGGAGATGAAGTTTGCCTCATGGTGAGGTTGCTAAAAAAATAAACTAGACTACCTCAGGCTACACTCTTTCTCTTTCCGCTTTTTTGAGAGACTGCTCACAGAATGTTGTGTGCTGTGTTCGCCCACACCATTAACTTTAACAGGGCCTGAACCCTGCATGGAGAGGCCTGCAGTGTTCAGTGCTGCTTGTGAAAGTGTAGCTGATCTAAGGGTCATAAGATCAACTACAGAAACTAAAAGAAAGTCATACTTTTTACTCTATTATGTATACCATGATCTTACAAGATAAATCCATCAAAATGGACAAAGATCATGTGTTTGCTGACATCAGATAACATGTGATGAATTTCCCCCAGTCTGTTATTTTCATATTAGATCTCAATTTGATGTGGGTTATAAAAATCAAAAGGAATTTATAAAGACTAAAAAATGTGTTCTGAAGGTAGAAGTGAACTGTCACTTTTATACTTGGGAATTAACAGTATTTTGGTTGGGACCATCAGGAAATACTGCTTTCTTTGTAGGCAAGTCAAAAACTATTGTTTTTCAAGAGCATGGAAGATGAATACCCAAGTCTATGTTCTATATTTTACTAGCTATTTAGGTCTGAAGATTATTTTTTATCACCTGGTCTCAGTTTCTTCCTGTATAATTAGGGAAAAAAATTTTATGAGATTGTTCTGAGTATTAAATAACTTCTGTTCCTAGGACCCTCTATCTTCCATGAGAAGGGACTTCTCATAGAATAACTCCTTTGGTTTCTTTCCCATTCTATCTTCCACACCCAAGGAAAAGGAATAATTTATCTAGGCGGGGTGTTTGAGAGAAGGAAGTGACCATGTTCATTCAATTCCTTCTTGTTTCTCTCTTGAAAGCAACCACTTAAGGGATGCATGTATTTTCAGCTCTCTAATCTGTAAGATTAATGAGCCAGCCCCAGGGGCAAAGGCCTGCAGCCATCCTGCCATGACTGGGAAGTAAGTTTGTCTGACTAGTAGGTAAAGTAAACCTATTGTTTATATATTATATACTAAATATACCAGTATGCCAAAAAATGTATACACATTTTAAGCGATGTTATCTATGTGTTACTTTTTGAAGTTGAATTGAATTATGATAGCATTATGTAGTATGACATTCATTCAGGAGATGGCATTAATCAAATGAATGCTAGCATCACCATGTGACAGGCAGGACAGTCAAAGAAAATGGTGGAAGCAATGTCATTTGAGGAGCACAAGGCCATTTTGAAGTGGTATTTGAAATTTGAAAATATTGTATGAGTTTCCCCCACGTGCCCTGACTTAACACCTCTTGACTTCTACTTATGCGGGAACTGAAAGGACGTGGTGTACCATAGAAAACTGGCTACACTGGTGGTACTGTGGGAAGAAATTGAAACAGCATGCGCAGCGATGCAGATGGACACTTCGGTCAACGTTGCTCAAGCAGTATTTTGCTGTTATCAGAAGTGTCTGGACACTGATGGTAACCATTTTGAGCACTTCTTCTAATTGCAGGAGTCAAATGTGACCTATATCCATCTTTTGTTATCAGTATTGAGTATTATGATTTTAATATAGTTTTTCCTTTCTTAAAATGTGTACATATTTTTTGGCACCTCTGTATATTCCATGTCTTCAATTCAGTTGTCATCAATAACAAAACTCTTCATTTTTCCTCCAGTTCACTGATTTTTGTATTTATTTCTCATATGGTTCCAAACTTGGGTAAGAAAGAGGTACAATATTAATGGCTTTCCTCAAAACTCCAAGATGCTCTACAAATGCAAATTAATGCAATTATGCGATGTCTTTTAGCTGTACTTGCAAATGACTATCATGTGTATTTATTTTTGCTTACTTTCTCTGCCAGAAGCACAGAAATATCTTATTCCTAGAGATCAAATTTTCTGCACCAATAGCAAATCAGAAAAAGGCCCAGAAAGGAAGAAGTGAGATTAAATACTCAGTAAATGATATAGATTTGTTGTGCTTTGTAATTATGCAGTTCTTCACTGTACACTGCCTTAAAAATAAAACTTTTCCTGCTCATTCATTTAAATGATCTATAGGTTTTGGTTTCTGGTGTGTGTGTGTGTGTGTGTGTGTGTGTGTGTGTGTATGCGTATATTTATGGTTTTCATCAAAGAAATTACTTTGTCTTAACCTTTTAGAAAAAAAGTTATCAAAGAGAAGTTTGTTCTTCCATTGTACACCCACTTCCCTTGGTTCCTTCCACTCCCCAGTTGAGGTTATTATTACTCTGTATCAAGGGGAGAAAAAAAATCACCCTTTTATTTTCTTTTTCAGTCTCAAATGGCTAGAAGACATTGCTTCTTGAACTTAATCACTAAATAGCATAATATCCTCCAAGCATGGGTTATATGGTTATTTAAAAGAAAACTGTAGTTGTTTTAATATGGTTATTATAGCCATGCATTTCTTTTTTATGAGTTTTTATATAGCACTATTACTTGTGTGGTAATCTTAAGGATATTGTTATAATTTGTTTTATGTGTTAAGTATTGTAGAGGCCTTGCTAGCACTGCTATAAAGGTCTGCAAGCATCTCATTTGATTCAAGCATATTCTCTGATTTAAACCATTTCTTGTTAACATGGTCTCCATACACAGTTTTTGCTTACTGATTTAAGTCATTGGCTATTTAAAGTTTTAGCCCTTTTTCTTCAAAAGTAGATCATCTCCAATCTCCTGGAAACTGTGCCTATGAGAGATTGTTCTACACAGTCTTCAACAAACGCAAAGCTCTGCAGCTCTCTCTTTAGCCTAATAAAGACCACATCTTTGACGGCTGTGCTGCAGCACAGTGCTTGCTTGTGACCCATTCCTTCTTTGTCTTTCTCTAACTTTTCAAGCTGTAGCATTTGCGCTTGGTTGTCTTTTTAGTTTATGTTAAAAAATCACAGATTTTAGGTGCTATTATTACTCATATACTTTCAACCGATGTTCTCTGTTTTACTTAATTCACATAAAGAGATGTTCCTCTGAGAGGGCCATTCTGGAGTTGTCATGACGTCTTATTTTACTAGAGAGACTATTTCTAGGAAAGTTATTGCTATTATTCAAGCCAAGAACAGTTTACTTCTTATGCTATAGATTATAGCACAGATGACATCTGAAAATGTACAGGATCCCACGCTTACTCATTTTGTTTTCTTAGGAATTAGTCCATGCTCATTAGCTATATGTGTTATGTTTTGAAAATTTTTTGATTTGGGCTATCATATAGAAACACACCTTTATGTAGTGAACATTTATCAAGAGATGTACACAACTCACAGGTGGCTGCTAATCACCTAATTATCTGTGTTTTGAAATTCTTAGTATCCATATCGAGGGAATGAAGAGAAGAAATAAAATTACCTGGTGTCATGATCTCTTACAGTCTGAAAAAACTAGTTTGTTTTTTAAAATTACATTTAAAAAGGGACAAATAGAGAACTTCCAATTTGGGTTGGATATAGGAAGTTGCAAGATATAATCCTTCCCACCCTAAGAATGAGCCAGGTAAACTGCAAAATAAGAGAATTTAAACCAATCTGAGAGCTGAGGAAACAAAAATAAATTCCAAAAAGTGATGAATTTTCTAGAAAAAAACAACAGTTGCTTTCAGTGTTGCTCATATGGCAGAGGAGTTAAGAAAGGTAAACAAGCCAAACTTTTAACAACTTGTAGTAACCACCTATGGGCTAGTGTAATGGATCAGAATTACTAAAAGCCATAAAGTGAATCTGACTCTACTTGTCAACCCTCTCCGTGACTCTTCACCAAGCACACAGATGTAATATGCCAAGGATGGGGGCAGTGCAAAAATCTGAAAGAGACTTTTCCCTACGGTTTGTAAATCAGTGGGGAGCAGAGCAAGATCCCTCTGAGGCCCCTCAGAGCCTTCATCTAGTAAAGTCCCTGGCTGCAGAAGATCCAAGAAAGGGCTGGAGGAGTGAAAAAAATGTTCCTCTAAGATACTGGTCCCAAACTTTTTTGGCACCAGGACCAGTTTAGTGGAAGAAAATTTTTTCACAGATGGGAGTGGGGGTGGGTAGGGGCAATGGTTTTGAGATGATTCAAGTGCATTGCACCTATTGTTCACTTTATTTCTATTATTATTACATTGTAATATATAATGAAATAATTATACAACTCATCTAATGTCACTACTAATCTGACAGGAGGCAGAGCTTATGCTACAATGTAAGTGATGGGGAGTAGCGGTAAATACAGATGAAGTTTCACTCATCTGCTATGTGGACAGGTTCCTAACAGGCCACGAACTGGTACTGGTCCATGGCCCAAGGGTTGGGGACTTAGCTATAGATACTTTGAGCTTTGACTCAGTGCAACGCAGAGGTCTTTCAAAGGTTAGTGCAGAAAAATAGAATGGCGAGTACTCCTGAGGTAAAGATATTCAAGGGTGGAACTGCAGTGAGAAGATAACTCAACGCTGCCTAACAAAACAAACAGCTGGCTGTAAAGGACATAAAAAACACCTACAATTTGGAAAACTAGCAGGAAGATTCTAAAGCATAAAGAAGTCTCTAGAGCGCCTCAAACACTGGTGATTTGCAACAAATTAGAGCTGCAATAAAACCCAAACTCAGCTCAGTTGCCTGATTAGATGGATACCACTGGACACTCCAGCAGCCTGACAGAAGGAAACATGCCTTTTCCTGGTGATAAATATTTACTTCAGTCTCTAGTGTTCTTTTACATGCAATGCGCAGCATATAATTGAAAATATGAGACATGAAGAATCAAGAAAATGTCACTTGCAATTAAGAGATATAATAGAAGAAGACCCAGAAATGGCACAGATGTTGGAATTATGAGACAGTAATTTTAAGTCCCTTGTTCTTATATTTAAATGTATTAAAAACTCTTGGGAGAAAGGTAGAAAATATGCATGAAATGTTGGGAAATTTGAGCAGATAGGAGACAACAAAAAACAAGAATGAAACAGAAATATAAAAGACATTATCAGAAAAGAACAATATATTCAGTGGGCTTAACACAAGACTAAAACAGCAGTGTAAATAATCAATGAACTTGACTACAGGTCAGAAAAAATATATAAACTAGAACACAAAGAAAAACCAGAAAGATAAGTTCTGTGAGATAATATTAAAATATTAAGTGGTCTAATGAGTAATTGGAATCTAAGACAGGAAGAAAGAAAAAACAAAGCAAAATACCTGACTGAGAAAGAAACAATTGAAAAATTTCCAAAACATCAATCCTAGAAACTAAAAGGCAAAGTGAAAATCAGGCAGGATAAATTTAACTGAAAACCACATTTAGGCATTTTGTCATCAAAATTCTGAAAATTAAAAACAAAGAGAAGACAAATAACCCAGCCAAAGAAGAAACATAGATACATTATATGCTGGGAAACAAAAAGAAGAGTGGTGGCTGACTTATTCTCAGAAACTAGAAGGTCAGAAGGAAATTGAACAACAAAATAAAAAAGCAGAAAGAAAAAAATTATCCTAAAATTTTATATCAGAAAAAAAATCCATCAATTATGAAGATAAAATAGAAGTTTGTTTAAATATTTAGAAAGAAGCTGACAGAATTAATTCCCAGCAGAACTGCCCTCCAGGAACATTAAAGAAGTTTTTTAAGTTGAAGAAAATTGATACCAAAGGGAAAACCAGATAATAGAAAAACTAAAAACAACAGAAAGAGTGAATATATGGGCAAATATAAGACCTTTGTTTAAAAGACTATTGATCAGTTCAAGTAAAAATAGTACCAGTGTATACCTAAGTAAAATATATGACAATATAGGGGAAATGGGTTTAAAAAAGTGTGCATGGGGTCAAACAATTAATTTTTTAAACTCACCCTGGAAAAAGTGCTACATCCCTCATTGTGGAATATCACTATGGTCACTTTTGAAGTGCTCCCCTTGGGAAGCTATGCACAAAAGCCAGCACCCAGTCCACCCTTCAACGCGATTTTGGAACTCTTTTTCTGGAATGGCCATTGTAGTTGTCATCATATCCCAAATCTGACAATTATGTTCACAGAATTGCCACTGTGTGCTATGTTAGCAACCATGTACAAACAACTTAGTGAGGTGTCATAACCGAACCAAGTTGTTTGTACCGTGTTGCCAATGTAAAAGCATGGTGGCAAGTCCATGAATTTAACTGTCAGATTTGGGATACCATAACATCTCTGATGGCCATTCCAGAAAAAATTGTTCCAAAATTGCGTTGAAGGGGAACTAGACACTGGTATCAGTGCATAGTTTCCCAAGGGGGTACTCTGAATATGACTGTAGTGATCTTCCACAATGAGATATGTAGCACTTTTTCTAGGATCAGTGAATTAATTTAATTGTCCAACCTTGTAAATATAAAGCTTTTTTTATTTTGTTTTTTTAAGATTTAATTCCTTTATAGATATAAAATTCTTACATTGTTTGTTAAATGATAAATATTATTGGACAGTAATTTGTGATAGAGAAATACTAAAAAATAACACAGTTATAGCAAAAAGATCAAGATAGGAGATAAATAGAAATACTAAAATATACTTCGTTTGCAAAAACACAGGCAGAAAATAAATAAGAACAAAAAAACAGGTGGAAGTAATAAAAAAATAAATATTGATAATTTTACTTACATCCAACTATATCAATAATTATGATAAATGTAAACAGAATGAACACTCCCACTAAATGGCAGAGATTGTTAGACTGTACCTTCAAAAAAGCCAAACCAATGTATATGCTATTTGCAAAAGATACATTTTAAACATAAAGATAAATATAGTCTAAAAATACAAGGTGGGGGAAAATACACTATGCAAGCACTAAGAATAAGAAAATTGGTGGGGCTCTATAAATATCAAAATAAAACTTACCTAGAATTAAGCAACTGTTGTAGACAGAATAATGCCCACACACAAATACACACACAAGATGTCCTAGTCCTTAGAACCTATGAATATGTCACCTTACATGGCAAAAGGAATTTTGCAGATGTGATTAAGTCAGAATCTTGAGATGGAAAAATTTTCCTGGATTATCTAGGTGGACCGAATGTTTCAGAAGCAATTATAAATGAAGGAAGAGGGTTAAAGTCACACAGAAGTTGCTATGACAAAGAAGGCAGAAGGACAAAGAGATATTGGAAGATGCTATGCTGCTAGGTTTTAAATGGGGTATATGGCTTCAGAGGAACACAGGTCAAAGAATGAAGGAGGCCTCTAAAAACCAGAAAAAGGCAAGAAAAGAGGTTGTCCCCTACAGCTTCCAGAAAAATGCAACCTTGATAACCCATTTTAAGACTTCTGATCTCAAAACTAAAAGATAATAAAGTTATACTGTTTAAGTCATTGGGCTTGTGGTAATTTGTTATAGCAACAAGAGAAACTAATAAAAGTTTATTAAAGTCTCATAATCCAAAATCAATATACAATAAATGAAATTTGCATATACTAGCAATAGACAATTAGGGAATAATTTTTTAAACTATTAAGAAGAACATATAAAGTATAAAATGCTTGGTAATAAATTTGATAAAATATGAACATAACTAAAAGCTACAAAGCATCATTAACTTAGAACCATTTTAGAAGAAAAATAGGAGAATAATTGTGCAACCATGAATTAGACAAAGATTTATTAGAGAAGCCACAAAAACACTAACCATTAAAATTTTATCTTTTTCCAATTCATGGTTAAACCATTATTCTCCTATTTTTCTTCTAAAAACTTATGGTTCTAAGTTAATGATGTTTTGTAGCTTTTAGTTATGTACATATTTTATTAAATTTATTACCAAGCATTTTATACTTTATATGTTCTTCTTAATAGTTTAAAAAATTATTCCCTAATTGTCTATTGCTAACATATGGAAATTTCCTTTATTGTATATTGATCTTGGATTATGGGACTTTATTGTAGAATTGTACACCTGGAACCTATATAGTTCTTGCTAACCAATGTCACCCCAGTAAGTCTAACAATAGAAAAATATATTTTTAAAATTGTTAGGGCAACTGGAAACTCAAGCAGGGCTTCTATGTTGTAGCCTTGAGGAAGAATATCTTTTCTGGGAAACCTCAGCTTTTGCTCTTTAAGGCTTTCAATTGGCTTGATGAAGCCCATCCATATTATCAAGGGTAATTTCCCTTACTTAAGGTCACCTAATTATAGATGTTGATCATATCTACAAAATACCACACAGGTATACACAGGTTTGTGCCTGTATTCACAAACACAAATACCTAAATTTGATTAAATACCTGGGTATTATAGTCTATTCAAGCTGACACATGAAATTAACCATATTCAAATTTTTGTGCACCATAGACACCAATTATAAAATTCATAAAACATTTTTTCTGAGAAAGTACTCATATCAAAAATATAGAAACAATTTTTAAACCAACAAAAAGCACAACATATTAAAAAATGAACTAAGAACTTAAACAGATACTTCAAAAAAGAAAATATATGAATACTCAATAAGTAAATAAAATGGTGCTCAACATTATTCATTATAAGGGAAATATAAATTAAAATTATAATGAGAAACCATTGGGTACCCATTAGAAAAATCAAAAGCTGACAATATCAAAAGCTGGTAAAAATGTGCAGCCATTGGAACTCTCTTTGATGATAGAAGTGATGAATGGTAAAACAACTTTAAAGAACTGTTTCTAATAAAATTAAGCATATACTTAATCTATAAACTAGCAGTGCTACTTCTAGGTTTATGCTCAAAAGAAATGTAACAAGAAGTTCTGAAACTTGTACAAAAATGTCCATGAGAGCTTTATTCAGAATAGTTTTTAGCTGGAAAGACCCAAATGACCATTTACAGGAGAATGCACAAAAATTTGAATAATAATATGTATAATATTCAGCAATGTAAAATATTAGTAAACAATATAAAACAATGTACTATTGATACATGCAACAACATGGATGAATCACAAAAATATGGTGAGTAAAGGAAACCAGACATAGAAGGAAACATATTGAATTATTAAAATACATGAGTATATAAAGTCCAAGAACAGGCAATGCTAATTTACAATAATATGAACCAAAAGATGACTGCCTTGGAGGAGTAACAGGAATCAAATGACTACAAGAGACATGAGGGAACTTTCTAAGGTGAAGAAAATGTTCTACATCTTGTTTGAGTGCCAGTTAACAATTGTCAAATACACAAGTGTCATATATAATTGTCAAGTATACTCCCTCAAAATGCATCAAACTGAACCATAAAGAACTCTATTTTTTATTGTTTGTAATTTAGCCCTCAATGAAAAAAAGTCAGACAGTAAAAAAAAAAAAAAAAAAAAAAAAAAAAAAAAAAAAAAAAAAAAAAGGCCGATCAGCTTCTTGACGAGACATTTTTACTGCTTTATAGAAGGAGTTTTCAGAGTTTGGAAGGAAAGAATAAAGGGAAGAAGGAAGGAAGGAAGGAAGGCTATGAAGAAGGTGTTGATTTTTTTTCCCTAGAGAAAGCGTGCTGCTTGACATGATCATTTTCCCTCTACAGACAGAGGGTAGAATAAAATATAGTTAAGTTGCTTTGCTCTGTGACAAAACAGATCAAGTCTAATCAATTTGCGCTGATTATAGGTGAAAAAACAGAAGCCTAACATACAGGAGCAGTCTCATTAATTTTTTTCTTTAACATTTGTACTTATCTACCAAAGGGAGTTAATTGAAAATTTGGGTATATCCAAATTTATTTTTATACACATTTATTTATATTCATACACATTTATTGTCAATGCTATCTTAGATACATGATATGTTTAAGTCAGACACAAAAGCAAAACAAAACTTGCTAAACTCACATGGATACCAAGGGAATGGTTACCTTAGCAATGTTCTCCATATGTATTAAGCATTTAGCTCCAACTTATGAGAGCAGTCACACAAAGACCAAATGCTAAATTTCCTAGATTATTAGTTGTAGATTACATGTAGATTTCACTAATTTATAATGGAAATGTTTCATGCTAAAAAGTTCTTTCTTTGAAGGAATTTATGTAGTACCATAGAGCATTCATGTCTCACATTACATATGATGTGTATATATATATATTATATTTATATATATATTATATATTTATAATACACACACACACACACACACACACACACACAGTTATGTGTATGTATATGTGATTAATAATATGACACCTGACATTTTGAGGAATTGAAATTGTTGGAATGTTCTACATCATTTTTCAATGATGACAGTAGCAGGTTTTCTGACAAAGATTGAAGAAAGAGTAATGATGTAGACTTTTGTTTGGGGAGATATTTTCTAGGGAGAGAGTTTTAAGCAAAGATATATTACCTGAATGCTAGAACTGAAAAGAATTAGGGGTCATCTGGTTCATCTTCCATGCCCAAACTCGAACTCTCCAGTACACTGACTGATGGCCATCCTGTCTCTGCCTGAATTCTTACAGCGACAGGGAAGTTTCTACTTTGGAAGTCAGCCCAATCCAATTCATCTCTTGAGATAAATGAATGTAGAGTTGCAAATAGTGACTGTATTATTTCTGTTCTTATGAGCTAGCTCTGTAGCTGAAAGGTCACTTAGAGTCAAAACTGGAGTTGCAAATAATTTGGGGGGTGGGGGAGGGTAGGAGAACAAAGACGATGGAAAAGAAGAGAAAGCAAAGTTACCAAAAAGAGAATGACAGAGAATGACAAATAGAAACAGAGGTAAGAAATCTTTGCCAGATTGTCTTGCTTCCTGACGATTTCTCTTGGCTTCCTCATCCAAGCACTTCCCCATTTTCCAGGCTTGTTTTAAGTATCTCAGAATATGAGCCATTTAAAATGACAGTCTTAAAGAAACTATAAACTGATTTAAAATAATACAATTGTTTGAGATTGTGATTATTCAGGGACATATTATCTCACCACCCAAGCACCAGTCTTGGGGGGCTTTTTTTGGCATTTAGAAAGATATATGAGTTCTGAGGAGATAGAGTCTCTGCAAGAAGAGGTTGGGGAAAAATAGGACTTTGGCAGTCTGCCAAGACCACTGTAAGATGGAACATATTTTTGCCAATATAAAGTATTCCTGTTACAACAAAGAGCTTTTAAGCTAAAATTAACAAATATTATTACTAGTGGTTTGAGAGTATTACTTTGTTTCTACAAAATCGTAAGAGAAAGGGGAAAAATCAATAATGGGAGATTGTAACAATAGTTGGTCAAATACATACCTTTAGCATCCTGGTCATGTGTAAGTATGATAAACCCAAATTTGAAAAATATTACAACTTCGAGTAAATTCACTCCTTTATAATGAATACGTTGTGCATTAGTTTAAAAGGTGGCTTTTTTCTTAAGTTTCTTTCTTGTGACTCATTCTTGACAGTTTTGGGGGATTTGGAGTTATAGCCTTTTTATGATTCTACACTGTATATACACTTATTTTTCTCCATTGTATGCACATATCTTCACAATTTCAGGCATTTTTTTAGGTTTAATCTTTAAGAAAATAAGTTTATCTCTAAGTTGCCTATAGCTAACTTAAAAATCCATTCCCTCATATCTGTGGATAAGAGTTCCTCTGAGTGTTAATAAATGACATGAAATAGATGGTTAAGCTTCAGATATTTACCAGAAAATTGGAGTATAATTACTTTCTCAATGAAAAAAAAACTTAGCAATTATATATTTTAAAAAGTTTGTTAATACTTCTAGAGTGACACAAAAAAGAAAAATAGAAAAATAAAACGTTGAATCACTGAATCTACCACAGTGGTAGCCAGATATCAAAGCCATTGAGGGAATATACTTATTTATTGTACTTCCACATTTAAAAGAAATTCTTAATTTACAAAAAAATAAAAAAAGAAGAAGAAGGAAAGAGGGGAGAGGGCAAGATGGCAACTGGGTAGGAGGTCCCTAAAACCTCTCCCAGAAAATACAATTAAACAGCCATCCAGGAGTCAAAAAAGAAAATGCTGAGTGACACAGTAACAAGTGAGAAATCAACACATCGCAAGAAAACTTCTGAAAGTTAGAGAGAGGGAAGTGAGTGGGAGAGAAGGGAGGGACCAGAGATGGATCACAATGGCACCCCATCACAGCTAACTGAAGAAATTAGAAAGAAATTAGGAAGCAGCACAGTACATGGGAAGGAGGAGGCCAAGAGGCACAAGAGTGAAAGCCAGAGTGGCAGAACGCTAGGAGACTGTGAGGTAGCTGGATCTTAAAGCAGCGTGTTAGGAACAAAGCCTGGGAGCCAGCCTCTGAAACTCTTAAGTAGCAAGAAAGCTAAGTGAGGACTAAACAACCACAGGCTGAATAAAGTCACAGATACAGCACCTTGGCTCACAATGTGTGCATGGCACCACCAGGGGAATGAAATTCCCAGCCCATGGCAGAGGTGTGCTGGTCACCCTCACAGTGTCTATGGCATCAGGCCCGCAGCTTTAAACCCCTGGCTTGTGATCGCACACACTCGGCAATCTCGCAAGAGCTGCATATTCTGGCCCATGGAGTGCGTGCACCTGGTGCCCTCGCGTGGTGTGTGATTGCAGACTAGGTCCTGAGCAGCTGCTGTGGAGACAAATCACTGGAACACAACTGGGGTAAAGTGCTGGAAAGGAAAGAGAGGCAGATTTGACAGTATTCACTTCAACCAATGAGAGTGGCCTTGGCCTGCATCCCATCTCCCCCAGCTTTCCCAGCAAAGGGCAGGAGGTAGGGCTGCTCCAGTGTGCACTTTGTTGGCCTTCCTCTTCTCCTACAGCCTCCCCAACAAACTGCAGGAAGCGGAGGTATCGCGGATAGATGTGCCCCACCACCAAACATGGTTACAGACCAGAGATAAGACTTAAACACATCCCCTCTTTCCCAAAATTTGCCCCCCACAGTACCACCTAGTGTCTGCTCTACAGCAAGACACTACAAAAATACTAATCAGAGAACAAAAGAGAGCTACAGGACTCTGCTGAAAATAAAGGCCCCATGCCAAAGAAGAAGAACCCAGCAGACAATCTGAGTACCTTAGGATTTAAAGCTGCTCAAAAAGATGAAAAATCTCCAGAAAGGATCTCATAGACCTAGAAATTTGTGAACTAAGTGACAGAGATTATAAAGTAGCCATTCTAAATGCTCTGAGAGAAATGAAAACATACTGGCAGAACACCATAGCTGAGATGAATGATCTCAGACAGGAAATCTATGAACAAAAGGAACAATTTAACAAAGTAATTCAAACCATGAGAAAAAACAAGATGGAAATTCGAGAGATAAACAATACAATAAAAGAAGTGAGAAACAAAATAACTGCCATAGGAAACAGGGCCAACCAGACGGAGGAAAGAATTAGTGATATTGAAGATCAGAACATGGAAACATCTCAGAAAGAGAAAGATGGGGAATATAGAACCAAAAAGATTGAAAGAACTCTGCAAGAACTATCTGACTCCATGAGACAAAAGAACATCAGGGATAATAAGATTAGAAGAAGGAGCAGAGCACTCTATAGAGAGCATACTCAAACAAATAGTAGACAAGAAGTTTTCAAACCTATGGAAAGATCTGGAACCCCAAATTCAAGAAGAAAAGAGGTCCCCTAGATACCTGGAACCTAGCACATCTTCTTGAAGACACATGGTACTACAGATGTCAAAAACTAAAAGAAAGACACAATTCTCAAGGCAGCCAAGGAAAAAAGACCTATAACCTTTAGAGGAAAACCCATCGGGCTGGCATCAGACTTCTCAGCAGAAACTTTGGAAGCCAAGAGGAAGTGGAATGAAATATTCAAAATATTAAAAGAGAGAAACTTCCAGCCAAAAGTAACTTATCCAGCAAAATCATCCTTCATATATGAAGGAGGAATAAAGACCTTCTTGGACATACAGAAGCTGAGGGAATTCACCAGCACGAGGCCAGCACTTCAAGAAATACTGAAGGAGCCTCTCCAACCTGAATCAAAACATCAGGGTAAATGGAATAGAGTTGGAGCAATAAGAGAGAAACAAAAGTAAAACAAAACAACAACAACAAAAAGTAACGGCTGCAGGAAATCCTCACATCTCGATTATCACTCTAAATGTTAATGGACTGAACTCACCAATAAAAAGACACAGAGTAGCAGACTGGATTAAAAAACAAAACTCATCCATATACTGTCTTCAAGAGACACACCTCAATCACAAGGACACAGATCCAGAGTGAAAGGATGGGAACAATACTCCAAGCAAATGGTAACTAGAGAGAAGCAGAAGTTGCCATATGGATATGTGATGAAATAAACTTCAGGTTACAAAGGACAGCAAGAGACAAAGATGGATATTACATAATGATAAATGGCAAAATAAACAAGAAGATTTGACACTAATTAATATAGAAGTTCCCAATGAGAAAGCACCAAAATATACAAAGCAACTACTAACAGATCTGAAAGGAGACACCGACAAAAGCATAATCAATGTGGGAGACATAAACACCCACTTAACAGCTATGGGGAGATCATCCAAACAGAAAATAAATAGGGAAATATCACCTCTAAATGACACATTACAGCAAATGGACATAATTGACATTTAGAGGACACTTCATCCAGCAAAAAGAGACTATACCTTTTTTCCTAGTGCATACGGAATATTCTCAAGGATAGATTACATGCTGGGGCATGAAAGTAGACTCAGCAAATTCAAGAAGATCAAAATTATACCAAGCATATTCTCAGACCACAAAGCTTTGAAATTAGTGATAAACTGTAAAGGAAAAGCAGAAAAATCTACATATACATGGAGATTAAAAGACATCTTATTAAAAATGACAGGATAAAAGAACAAATAAAAGAAGAGATTTAAAAATATATAGAAACTGATGACAATGAAAATACAACATACCAAAATTATTGTCACACAGTGAAATCAGTAATAAGAGAAAAATTTATATCATTACAGGCCTATCTTAAGATACAAGAAAAATCACAAGTAAACACCTTAACATCTCATCTTAAAAAACTGGAAAAAGAAGAACAGACAAAACCCAAAGTCAGCAGAACAAAAAAAAAATAATAAAAATTAAAGCAGAGCTAAGCCAATTTGAGAAGAGAAGGACAATAGAAAACATTAATATTACAAAGAGTTGGTTCTTTGAGAACATCAACAAAATTGACAAACCTCTGATTAGACCAATAAAATGATGAAAGAAAAGGACACAAATATCCAAAATTAGAAATGAAAGGGGAGAAATTACCACTGATACCACAAAGGATTATAACAAATATAAAAATACAAAGGATTGTAAAAAAATATTATGAAGGGCTTTATGCTCCTAATTTAACAACCTAAAAGAAATGGACAAGTTTCTAGAAACTTATTGTCTACCTAGACTGAATAAAAAAAGAACTGGATAATCTAAATATAGCAATTAATGGTAAAGAAATTGGAATAACTATCCACAATCTCCCTGGAGGCAAAAGTCCCAGACCAGATGGCCTCACCAACAAGTTCTACCAAGCATTCAAAGAAGAATTAATGCCTATCCTCCTCAGACTCTTCCAAAAAATTGAAGAGGAAGCAATACTACCTAACTCATTTTATGAGGCCAACATTGTCCTAATACCAAACCCTGGTAAAGACAATACTAAAAAAGAAAACTATAAACCAATATATCTGATGAACACAGACCAAAATATTCTAAAAAAAATATTATCAAATAGAATACAACAGTGCATCAAAAAGATTATACATCATGATGAAGTGGGATTCATCCCAGTAGCCCAAGGATGGTTTAACATACAAAAATCAATCAATTTGCTACATCACATAAACAAAATAAAAGATAAAGACCATATGGTCATATCAATTGATGCAGAAAAAGCTTTTGACTAGACACATCCATTTGTGATCAAAACACTGAAAAAAATGGGTATAGAAGAAAAGTATCTCAAGATAATAAAGGTCATATATGACAAACCTTCAGCTAACATCATACTGAATGGGGAAAAGCTGAAGCCTATTCCGTTAAAATCAGGGACAAGACAGAGATGGCCCCTGTTACCACTGCTATTCAATATAGTGTTGGAAATTCTAACCACAGCAATCAAGCAAGGGAAAGGTATAAAGTGCATCCAAATTGGGAAACGAGAGGTCAAATTGTCACTATTTGCAGATTACATAATCCTTCATATAGAAAATTGCAAAGATTCCACAGGAAACTATTAGAAACAATAAACATATATAGTAAAGTCACAGGATACAAAATCAACTTACAAAAATCAGCAGCATTCTTATATACAATCATTGAATTTTCAGAAAAAGAAATGAGGGAGTCAATTCCTTTTGCTATCACAACAAAAAGAATCAAATACCTGGCAATTAACTTAACAAAGAACGTGACAGGCTTATACATGGAAAACCATAAGATATGTTTGAAAGTCATCAAAGAGGACACAAAGAAGAAGAAAGATATTCCATGTCCACGGATAGGAAGACTTAACATTGTTAAAATGGTCATATTGCGCAAAGCAATTTACAGATTTAATGCAATTCCTATCAAAATCCCACAATCATATTTTCATGAAACAGATAAAAGAATTACCAGATTTAAATGGAACCATTAAAGACCTCAAATTGCCAAAGCAATATTACACAAAAAGAATAAGACTGGTGGTATTACACTCCCTTACTTCAATTTATATTACAAAGCATCAATAATCAAAACAGCTTTGCTTTTGGCAGAGAAACAGACAGACAGAGCAATGAGACAGAACTGAAAACCCAGAAATAAATCCACAAATTTATGGACAAATAATTTTTAATAAAG